>ML286786.1:0-53786 GCA_005239495.1 Nicotiana undulata
ATCTTCTCTGTGGTGTCTTGTTTCGGAGATGGATCTTCTCTGTGGGGCTAGATTGGTCTTTTCCTCAGTACTGAGTGACTATGTGACTGTGTTTATCGATATTCTGGGATGGATTTTCCCTGGGCCTAATGGCCAATTCGAGTACTGAGTGGACTTCCTTATGAGAGTTTGAACACTTTATACATAACATTTCTGATTTACACGAATTTATGCAAGTTTACAGACATAACTCGGTGCATTTCGCTTACTTACTACTCTATTACTGTCATGTTCAAACTATATGTTGTTCGAGTTATCGGAGGTTTAGTCTGTCACTATCTCTCAGCCCATAGGTTGTTTTCGTTACTTATTGAGTTGGTGTACTCACGTTATACCCTGCACCTTGTGTGCAGATCCAGGTACATTGAGATCCAGCTCTTGTCAGTGAGTCGCAGCAGTTTCATCGGAATTGACGAGGTAGCAGCTGGCGACCGTGATCTCGTCACCTCTTTCTATTCTACCTGTCGTAGTTACTCAGACTATGTTGTTCATTTCTTTTCGGGTTGTATTATGTATTAGTAGCTCATGACTGTGTGACACCGGATCCAGAAGTTATAGATTTGGGGTTTTTGGTTTCATAAGTTTCTTTTAAATACAGATCTTTATTATATTCGACTTCAGGCAGTTGAGAAATGGTAATTTCCTTAATAAACGGTTCAGGATTAGTTACAATAGGTGGCTGGCTTGGTTTCACGACATGCGCCATTACGACTCCAAAATTGGGTCGTGACAAGTTGGTATCAGAGCTCTAGGTTGAATAGGTCTCACCAGTCATGAGCAGGTTTAGTAGAGTCTTGCGGATCGGTACAGAGACGTCTGTACTTATATTCGAGAGGCTACAGAACCCTTAGGAAAATTCCACATCTTTGAATTCTGTCGTGCGACTCTGTTGAACTCGGGAACTAAACTTCTAATGTTTTCATTCTCACACAGATGGTGAGGACTCGTGCTACCGGTAGTGGTAACCAGGCACTAGCAGGACCAGCCAGAGGTCGAGGCCGTGGCCGTGGCAGAGGGAGAGGTGCAGCTCGCACAGCAGCTGAGGCAGCACCTATGGACCCTCCCGTTGCTCAAGATCAGATCCCCGCAGCTGAGATTCCAGCGGGGCAGGCTCAGGCACCAGCAGTGCCCATTGTGATTTCGGGGCTTCAGGAGACCCTAGCTCAGATTTTGACGGTGTGTACAAGCTTGGCACAGGCCGTTGCGATTCCACTACTGCTACTACTTCTCAGGCCGAGGGAGGCATTCAGACTCCAGCTACCCGGACACCTGAGCAGGTCATCCAGGGACTTCAGACACCTGGGGCAGTCCCAGCACAGCCCATTGCTCCGGTACAGGATTATGTGGTTCCAGCCTTAGCTGATGATGAGCAGCGTAGGTTGGAGAGATTCAGCAGGCTCCAGCCTCCTACTTTTAGTGGTACTAAGGGCGAGGACGCCCAGGCCTTCTTGGACAAGTGTTAGAGGATACTACGCACATCAGGGATACTAGAGGCCAGTGGAGTTCCATTTACTACTTTCCAATTCTCAGGAGCTGCACTTTCTTGGTGGGAGACCTATGAGAGGCATAGACCCACTGATGCAGCGCCCCTTACATGGCACCAGTTCTCCATTCTCTTTTTGGAGAAGTATATACCACAGTCTCGCAGAGAGGAGCTGCGCAGAGAGTTCGAGCAGTTGCGTCAGGGAGACATGACCATGATGCAGTACGATATTAGGTTCTCTGAGTTATCCCGTCATGCCATCTGGCTAGTTCCCACAGACCAAGAGAGGATCCGGAGGTTTGTTGACGGTCTTACTTATCAGTTACGGATCTTTCTGACCAGGGAGAGGGTATCTGGGGCTTCTTTTGAGGAGGAAGTTGACATAGCCAGGGTGATTGAGTTAGTGCGACGCTAGGAGCGTGTTGAGAGGGAGGCCTCGAGGATATGGTAGTTATGGTGGTGGTCACTCGGGAGGTTAGTCTAGGTACAACAGAGGTCGTCCATTCACGCCTCCTCAGCCAGCTCGTCCAGTCTACAGTGGTACTTCATCCGGACACGTCCCTCGTAGCTCTCATCCGGGTCATTCATCATTCAGTGCACTTCCAGCCCAGAGTTCATCCCGGGCACCATCAGTTCAGGGTTCTTCAGTACATGGCTCTTCTAGCAGCTACTCTAGTTCCAAGGGTTCCCTTCAGTCCCCACCGTCCTTTGCTGAGAGGGGTTGTTTCGAGTGTGGGGATCCAAGTCACATCAAGAGGTATTGTCCCCGCCTTTCTAGTAGTTCTTATCAGCAGAGGAGCCAACCTCCAGCTTTAGCACCAGTTTCTACACCACCCGCCCAGGCAGTCAGGGGTGGAGGTCAGTCAGTCCGAGGCCGCCCTAGAGGGGGAGGTTGATCCGGTGGAGGACAAACCCGTTTTTATGCACTTTCGGCCAGACCAGAGGCCATAGCTTCAGATGCAGTGATTACAGGTATTATTTTCGTCTGTCACCGAGATGCTTCAGTATTGTTTGATCCTAGTTCTACGTATTCATATGTTTCATCATATTTTGCACATTTCTTGGATATGCCCCGTGAGTCCTTGATTTCAGATGTTCATGTGTCGACTCTGGTAGGGGATACTGTTGTGGTGGACCGGGTGTACCGGTCTTGTGTTATATCTATTGGGGGTTTGGAGACCCGGGCAAACTTATTATTGCTTAGTATGGTTGACTTCGATGTGATATTGGGCATGGATTGGCTATCTCCGTGCCATGCTGTTCTTGACTGTCACGCCAAGACCGTGACCTTAGCCATGCCATGATTTCTGAGGATTGAGTGGAGAGGTTCGGTGCAGTATGCGCCTAGTAGGGTGATTTCCTATCTGAAGGCTCATCGTATGATTGGGAAGGGATGTGAGTCTTATCTGGACTTTGTGAGGGATGTTAGTAGTGATACTTCTTCTATTGATTCTGTTCCTGTGGTCCGTGAGTTTCCGGATGTATTCCCTGCAAACCTGCCAGGCATGCCACCTGACAGGGACATTGACTTTGGCATTGACTTGTTGCCAGATACCCAGCCTATCTGTATTCTGCCTTACCGCATGGCCCCAACAGAGTTGAAGGAATTGAAGGAGCAACTTCAGGAACTCCTTGATAAGGGGTTCATTCGGCCTAGTGTATCACCCTGGGGTGCACCGGTGTTGTTCGTAAAGAAGAAGGATGGTTCTATGCGCATGTGCATTGACTACAGACAGCTGAATAAGGCTACGGTGAAGAACCGATATCCTTTACCTCGCATTGATGACTTATTTGATCAGCTTCAGGGAGCTAAGGTGTTCTCCAAGATTGACTTGAGATCGGGGTATCACCAGTTGAAGATTCGGGATTCTGATATTCTGAAGACTGCTTTTAGGACCAGATACGGTCACTATGAGTTTTTGGTTATGTCTTTTGGGCTGACCAATGCCCAGCGGCGTTCATGCACTTGATGAACAGCGTGTTTCAGCCTTACCTTGATTCATTAATTATTGTGTTCATTGACGACATCCTGGTGTATTCTCGTAGCCAGGAGGAGCACGCTCAGCATTTGCGGGTTGTGTTGCAGAGGTTGAGAGAGAAGAAGCTTTATGCAAAGTTCTCCAAGTGTGATTTCTGGCTTAGTTCGGTAGCTTTCTTGGGTCATGTGGTGTTTAGTGAGGGTATTCAGGTGGACCCGAAGAAGATAGAGGCGGTGCAGAGTTGGCCCAGACCATCCTCAGCTACGGAGATTAGGAGTTTTCTTGGCTTGGCGGGTTATTACCGTCACTTTGTAGAGGGATTTTCTTCTATAGATTCACCACTGACCAAATTTACCCAGAAGGGTGCTCCATTCAGATGCTCCGATGAGTGCGAGGGGAGCTTTCAGAAGCTCAATTCAGCATTGACCACAGCTCCGGTATTAGTTTTGCCTACTAGTTCGGGCTCTTACACAGTCTATTGTGATGCTTCTAGAGTTGGCTTGGGATCCGTTTTGATGCAGGACGGTAGGGTGATTGCCTACGCGTCCAGACAGTTGAAGGTGCACAAGAAGAACTATCCAAGTGCGCGATCTTGAGCTAGATGCTATTGTTCATGCCTTAAAGATCTGGCGTCATTATTTGTACGGGGTCCAGTGTGAGATTTATACCGATCATCGCAGTTTGTTGTATCTGCTGAGGCCAGAGGAGATGGTTGGAGCTTCTTAAGAATTATGACCTCACTATTCTGTATCACCCGGGGAAGGCCAATGTAGTGGCCGAGCTGGGAGTTTGGGAAGTCTAGCCTATCTTTCAGCAGCAGAGCGACCCTTAGCACATGATGTTCAGGCCTTTGCAGGGCAGCTGGTGAGATTGGATTTGTCAGAGCCTCCGCGGGTGTTATCTAGCATGGCGTCACGGTCTTCTCTATATGATCAGATTAGAACACGCCAGTATGATGACCGTCATTTGTTGGTTCTTCAGGACAAGGTCCGTCGAGGTGATGTCAGGGATGTGACTATTGATGATGACGGGGTTATGAGGATGGATGGCCGTATTAGTGTGCCCGACGTAGATGGTCTTCAAGAGTCGATATTGGTAGAGGCCCATAGCTCGCGGTATTCCATCCACCCGGGTGCCGCGAAGATGTACCAGGACCTGAGACAGCAGTATTGGTGGAGGCAGATGAAGAGAGACATTGTGGAGTATGTAACACGGTGCCTCAACTGCCAGCAGGTCAAGTATGAGCACCAGAGGCCAGGTGGATTGCTTCAGGAGTTAGTCATTCCGGATTGGAAGTCGGAGCGGATCACCACGGACTTTGTAGTTGGGCTTCCACGGACTTCGAAGGGATTTGATGCTATTTGGGTCGTTGTGGATTGACTGACTAAGTCCGCGCACTTCATTCCTGTCAGTACTACTTATACTTCGGAGAGGTTAGCTAGTATCTACATCAGGAAGATTGTCCGGTTGCATGGAGTCCCAGTTTCTATTATTTCGGACAGAGGTACTCAGTTCACGTCTCAGTTTTGGAGGGCCATGCAGAGAGGTATGGGTACTCAGGTAGAATTGAGCACAACGTTCCATCCTCAGACCGGCGGGCAGTCAGAGAGGACTATTCAGATCCTGGAGGACATGTTGCGTGCCTGTGTGATTGATTTTGGTGGCTCGTGGGATCAGTTCCTGCCACTAGCGAATTTTGCATATAATAACAGCTACCAGTCCAGCATTCAGATGGCACCGTATGAGGCTTTATATCGTAGGAGGTGTAGATCTCCGGTTGGTTGGTTCGAGCCCGGTGAGTCTAGGCTATTAGGCCCAGACTTGGTTCAGGATGCATTGGAAAGGGTGAAGTTGATTCAGGAGCGACTTCGCACGGCTCAGTCCAAACAGAAGAGCTATGCAGACCGGAAGGTTCGGGACGTGTCTTTCATGGAGGGTGATAAGGTACTGCTGAAGGTGTCACCCATGAAGGGTGTCATGAGGTTCGGGAAGAGGGGAAAGCTTAGTCCCCAGTTCATTGGTCCTTTTGAGGTGCTTAAGAAGGTTGGGGAGGTGGCTTATAGACTTGCCTTGCTGCCCAGATTATCGAGTGTCCACCCGGTATTCCATGTGTCGCTGCTCCGGAAGTATGTTGGTGACCCGTCTCATGTCTTAGACTTCAGCACAGTTTAGCTCGAGGGTGATATGTCTTATGAGGTGGAGCCAGTGGCTATTTTAGCTCGCGAAGTCAGAAAGTTGAGATCAAAGGAGATAGCTTCAGTGAAGGTGCAGTAAAGAGGTCAGCCAGTGGAGGAGGCCACTTGGGAGACCGAGCGGGAGATGCAGAGCAGATATCCTCACTTTTGTGAGACTTCAGGTATGTTTCTAGACCCGTTCGAGGACGAACGTTTGCTTAAGAGGGGGAGAATGTAATGACCCGGACGGTCGTTACGTAGAAAGTGCATTATTTTCTCCGTTTATGCCTTTTGCAGCTTGGTTAGACTGTTCATGAGATGTAGGAGTCGGTTGGTTTGGGTTCGGAGTTTTTATAGAGAGAATTGAGACACTTAGTCTCTAAAAGTAGCCTTAGAGTTGGAAAAGTCAACCCGGAGTTTACTTATTGGTAAATGACCTCGGAATGCGGATTTTATGGCTCGGATAGCTTCGTTAGGTGATTTGGGACTTAGGAGTGTGTTCGGAATGTTTTTGTGATGTCCGGTGTAGAATTAGGCTTGAATTGGCGAAAGTTAGTTTTTGGCGATTTCCGGTCGGCAGTGGAAAATAGGCTATCGGGGTCGGAATGGAATTCCGACAGTTAGAACAGGTTCGTAATGTCATTTTGGATGTGTCTGCAAATTTTCAGGTCAATCGGAGTTGATTTGGGTAGTTTCGGCATTGTTGGTGGAATTTAGAAGTTTCAATGTTAATAGGCTTGCATTCGATGAGTTTTTGAGTTTTGATGTTGTTTTTGATGTTTCGAAGGCTCGACTAAGTTTGAATGATCATATAAGATGCCTTAGTATGTTTGGTTGGGGTCCCGAGGGGCTCGGGATGGTTTCGGGTGATTAACGGGAAGTTTGGAATGGGATGCTATTGCTGAAGTTATGTTGTTGCTGGTGTTTTCGCACCTGCGGAAAGGGAGCCGTAGGTGCGGTCCCGCAGGAGCGGACCGGGCTCCGCAGGTGCGAGAATGGGCTGGGTTGATGAATTTTCGCAGGTGCGAGAAATTTGTCGCACATGCGAGGTCGCATGCGCGGAAGATGGATCGCAGGTGCGGATTTGGGTGGTTCCAGAAGAGATCGCAAGTGCGGAGGGAGCATCGCACCTGCGAAGCCGCAGGTGCGAGAATCTGGTCGCAGGTGCGAAATCCCTGGATAGTAAGTATAAAAACCAACCTTCGCGAATTTTAACCATTTTTCTCAATATTTCATCCGGGTTTGAAGCTTTTGAAGGGTTTTTGAAGAGGGAATTCGATAGTTCTTCGTAGAGGTAAGATTTTTGGACTCTAAACTTGTTTATATGTGATTAAAGGTCGGATTTAGGGCGGAAATTTTGGGAAAACTCAGTGAAAAAGGGGTAGTTAGGGCTTGGGATTAAGAGGCTTTGAAATAAGGATTTGAGGGGTCATTCGGACTCCGATTTATGTGTTCTTGGTATGTATGGACTCGTGGGAGGACGAGGTTTCTTGTGGTTTAAATTTTATCGAGTTCCGAGATGTGGGCCCGGGGGCCGGGTCTGATCAAGTTCGGGATTTTTGAGTATTTTTGATAGATTTCGATTGGGATTCATTCTTTAGCATGTTATAATGATATACATCTGATTGTTGGTAGATTTGGAGCACTCGGAGGCCGAACTTCGAGGCAAGGGCACTGCAGAGTAGTGTTTTAGCCGGTTTTGAGGTAAGTAACGTCTTCAACCTTGGAACTGAGGGTTCGAAACCCCAAGTTACCTGATATTTGTTGTTAACTAAGGTGACGCACTTGCCAAGTGACGGGCAAGTGGGCGTATACCGATTGTTGTGGCCTGGCTCATCCCATGGCATTGTCTAATGGTTGATTCATACTGATACTCGTACTGCGGAGGTGGATATTTCCTTGAACATATTAGAAATCATGATAAGTGTAATTGCTAAGGCTTCATGCCAATGTGTTTAGACTGAAACGGTCAATTGTTGATGTCTCTATCTGTAGTTATTTACTATCATGCACTCACTCCAGTTGTAGCATACATCTTAATGCCTCAGTCTCAGCATTTGTTAGTTATATTGCATTATCATTGTTTGGGTTGAATTATACATAGAGCATTGTGAGTGAGACTTGAAAGTATTGACTGAGTGAGGCCTAAAGCCGGATTTTTGAGACAATTATGAGATCGGACTGCACACCCCAGCGATCCTTGAATCATACCTTCGTTGTTTTGATATAGCGCTTGGGCTTATAGGAGCCCCTCTAGAGTCTTTACACCCCCAGTGAGCGCACAGATATTGAGGGATGGATCTTCCCTAGACATGGATCTTGTCCGAGTGATATGTTCCGGAGATGGATCTTCTCTGTGGTGTCTTGTTTCGGAGATGGATCTTCTCTGTGGGGCTAGATTGGTCTTTTCTTCAGTACTGAGTGACTATGTGACTGTGTTTATCGATATTCTGGGATGGATTTTCCCTGGGCCTGATGGCCAATTCGAGTACTGAGTGGACTTCCTTATGAGAGTTTGAACACTTTATACATAACATTTCTGATTTACACGAATTTATGCAAGTTTACAGACATAACTCGGTGCATTTCGCTTACTTACTACTCTATTACTGTCATGTTCAAACTATATGTTGTTCGAGTTATCGGAGGTTTAGTCTGTCACTATCTCTCAGCCCATAGGTTGTTTTCGTTACTTATTGAGTTGGTGTACTCACGTTATACCCTGCACCTTGTGTGCAGATCCAGGTACATTGAGATCCAGCTCTTGTCAGTGAGTCGCAGCAGTTTCATCGGAATTGACGAGGTAGCAGCTGGCGACCGTGATCTCGTCACCTCTTTCTATTCTACCTGTCGTAGTTACTCAGACTATGTTGTTCATTTCTTTTCGGGTTGTATTATGTATTAGTAGCTCATGACTGTGTGACACCGGATCCAGNTTCAGACTATGTTGGTCATTTCTTTTTGGATTGTATTATGTATTAGCAGCTCATGACAGTGTGACACCGGATCCAGGAGTTGTAGATTTGGGGTTTTTGGTTTCATAAGTTTCTTTTAAATACAGATCTTTATCATATTCGACTTCAGGCAGTTGAGAAATGGCAATTTCCTTAATAAACGGTTCAGGATTAGTTACAATAGGTGGCTGGCCTGGTTTCACGACAGGCACCATCACGACTCCGAAATTGGGTCGTGACAAAGATGTATTATAGACCTCAACCACACACATTCTCGACTTGCTTCATAAATAACAATTATCTTAGTATGATTAGATGAAGTAGCCACGATTGATTGCTTAGTCGATCGCTAAGATATGGCAGTGCCTCCACATGTAAATACCTGTTTGAGATCGAGCCTTTGTGTGGGTTGGATAAATACCCACAATCGACATAACCAACATGATCGGGACAACAATCGTTGCCATAAAATAAGCCAATATTGTTAGTCCCTTTTGGATACCGCAATATGTGTTTAATTCCATTCCAATATCTCCTTGTAGGAACAGAGCTATATCTTGCTAAGAGGTTAACTGAAAAGGTGATGTTAGACCTTGTAGTATTAAAAAGATACATTAGTGAACCAATTGCACTAAGATATCGTACTTCAAGACCAAGTAGATCTTCATTCTTTTCTTGAGGTCAAAACAGATCCTTATTGATATCAAGTGATCGAACAACCATCGAAGTACTTAATGGATGTGCTCCATCCATGTAAAACCGTTTCAATACCTTTTCTGTCTAGGTAGATTGATAAATAAAAATCTCGTTTGCCAAATGTTCAATTTGTAAACCGAGACATAATTTTGTCTTTCCGAGATCCTTCATCTCGAATTCCTTCTTTAAATAATCAATTGCCTTTTGGAGTTCTATAGAAATTCCAATAAGGTTTATGTCATCAACAAATACGGTAAAGTACAACAAATTCCTATGTTGCTTTCTTTATAAAAATACATGGGCAAATAACATCATGTATTTTATAACCTTATTTTAATAAATAGTAGTTAAGACATCATATTTGTCCTAATTGCTTTAGACCATATAAAGATCTTTGCAATTTGATTGAATTTTTTTTTCCGGGACTTTGAATTATGTATTTCACGCATTTTAAATCCCTCGAAAGTTTTCATGTATATCTCATTATCAAGTGAGCCGTAATGGTAGGGGGTAACCACATCCATTAAATTCATGTCAAGTTTTTCATGGACAACAAAACTAATGAAATAGCAGAACGTTATAGCATCCATAACGGGTGAATATGCCTCTTCATAATCGACATCAGACCTTTGTGAGAATACTTTTACAACAAGGTGTGCCTTATATCTTTGTACCTTATTTTTATCATTTCTCTTGCGTACAAAGAACTATTTATATCCAACAGGCTTAACACCATTAGATGTTTGGATTACATGCCCAAAAACTTCACATTTTGCAAATGAATTCAACTATGATTGGATTGATTCTTTCCATGTTGGCCATTCACGTCTTTGTCGAGGTTCAAAATCCTCACTATCTTGCATAATGTTGGATGCAACATATATGCAAAGACATAATCCACCACTATATCCAAAATCAATTCAAATTTGTCTCAATCTCGATTGGATTTATTGATAGTTCCTCATTTTCTTGAGTCTCAGGCTCAGTGATTTCCTCATGAATCTCAGGATTGGTTGAACCATGGATTTCTTCTTGAGCCTCTTTCGTAGTGTCATCTTGAGCATTTGTTTTTATTTCACTTGGATTTCGATCCATAGAATCCAATGGTTTGTCACGCTTTAGGCGTGTTTTGACTCATTATCTATGACACTAGAAGATTGTCCAACAGATACATCAATACGGATCAGAACATTCTTTCCAGTGATATGTGATTTTGTTATCCTTTTCAGATCCGTAAATGCATCTAGCATTTTATTTGCTATTTTCTGCAAATGAATAATCTTTTGCACCCTTTTTACAAATAAAGGCATGTGGATCAAGATGAGATAATGATGAATTTTTTCACAAAATTATTTGGTTTCACCAATTTCTTCCCCTAATTTTGGAAAAAGTGTCTCATCGAATCAACAGTCCATAAATCGAGCAGTGAACAAATACCCCGTTAATTTTTTGAGGTAGAGAATAATGGAGGGTGATTGAAACCCAACATATATTCCTAACCGTCTTTGGGGATTCATTTTAGTGCGATATGACGGTGTTATAGGCACGTATACTGCGCATCCGAAAATTCTTAAATGGGATGTATTAAGTTCATGACCCAAAATTAATTGCAACGACGAATATTTATAATAATTTATCTATTTAAGACGAACTAGCATTGCTGCATACAAAATGACATGACCCCAAACAGAAGTAGGTAACCTCATTTTCATGAGTAACGGTCTTGCTATCAATAACAGACGTTTAATCAAAGATTCTGCAAGGCCATTTTGAGTGTAGACATGAGCTACAACATGTTTCATTTTTATCCCAATTGATAAGCAATAATCATTAAATGATTGGGATGAAAACTCCGCAGCATTATCAAGGCTAATAGACTTAATTGTATTATCAAGAAATTGTGTTTGTAATCGGATTATTTGTGCCTTTAATTTTTCAAATGCAAGGTTGCGAGATGACAATAGACACACATAAGACCATCTAGAAGATGCATCTATTAAGACCATAAAATATCTAAACAACCCACTAGGCGGGTGAATACAAATGTCCCCTTGTATACGTTCCAAAAATGCAGGGAACTCATTCCTAACCTTTGTTGGTGATGATCTAATAATTAACTTGCCTTGATAACTCAACCCTCAGTCACCGTCACCATTCGACCGTGGCCGTTATTCATTGATACCGCCGCTCTCAGCCTCCCAATCTCATTCTCTGACGCAACATACCGGATCAACAAAAACCTCTGTTATTTCGCCGGTAATTACGTGCTAATCGTCGGTGACCGGACTGGAGCAATTACCACCATCACCGTTGGACTGTGGTCGTTATTCATATGAAATTGGGGTAAATCAATCAAATGCAAAAGAAAAAGAACATTTCCAATTCCAAGAATCAATTAAGCATTTTTGCTTGTGAAAAATCTCGTTATGTTTTGATTGTTGTGATACGTGCTAATCGTAGGCAACGGGAACGGCGAGCGAGGACTGGATACTGATGTTGCTTCAACGAGACAATATTAGGGTTGTTCTTGAACAAAGACGACAGAGTTGGGGGGCTGAGCAACTTGAATTTTATGTTAATATATTTCAATGTATCTCGTTGTATTTCCATGTATTTCATTGTCTTTTTTTTAAATTGTATTTCAATGTATCTCGTTGTATTCTATGTATTTCATTGTTCATTGTCTTTTTTTCATTGTATTTCAATGTATCCCGCTGTATTCTATGTATTTCATTGTATTCACTATCTCGCTATATTTCATAAATGTATTCATATGTTTTTTTAATTAATATAATTTATGATGTATTATATAATTTCTCTGAAGATTGCTATGTTTTTGTGGTGTTTTTCGGTTGAAAATATTTTTTATAACTGGAAATACAAAATTTGTGTGTTATAATTGAGTTTGTTGAGTTATATTAGGAGTCTATTATATTAATTGATTCACTTTCTGCTTAAAAACAGTGTAATCCCCTATTTCACGCCGTGAATACAGTGGAATACAATAATATGCCCAACAGTAATCCCATGTTTCACGCCATGAATACAATCGAATACAACAATTTGTCTAGCTGTAATCCCTTGTTTCACGCTTAGAAATGTTATTGTATTCATGAATACAATAGCTTAAATACATCGAATACACTCTAAAAAAATTTAAAAACGTAGCTATAAGAAGTAATATAGTAAATGATAGCTACGACTAGCTAATAACCACTAAACAAGAGTGGTTTGTGAAATTTTCTCTTAAAAGAACAACCGGTGAAAATGCTTGGTTTTTGTTTGACTTGCAACTTGAGATTCATGGGCAGGTCCAGTATTAATGGGCCACTGAACCACCTTGGGCCTCATAGCCCATATCCGTCTGTCTACAAGACTGCAACCTTTTGTTGTTGTTATTTGTTGCTCCTTATTTAAATAATTTTCTTACTTCCAAGTACTTTTGGAGTTGTAAAAAAGAATAAAGAGAAAAGTGAAAAGACAAAAGAAGCTGCAGATCACCGTCATAAAGCAAGACTACTAATATCCTTTCCACTAATATGTATATATAGTATATCAAAATTTATGTAGTATTATTAGCTCACACTCATTGCTTGCTTACATGGGGAGTATACAATATGAACCTCTTCTAAATTATTATTAAAACTCAAAAAAAGAGAAAAATTGACTTATACTTTTTTTCTCCTATAAACTATTTAAAAGGTCAAATGTGACCGTATATGCATTTTTACCACAAACGTTTTTGAGTTTAGTGACTTGATACAAGAAACCTAGGGAGACCTACTTTATAACCAAAGTTCTTGACATCCTCTTGGACTTGTTGTCTGAATTCTCTAAACGTAAATCTTCTATAAACAGGAGGTTCCAAACAACTCCGTATTTCAGTGTCATAGGATGGACACAAGAAAAATGCAGTTGAGAATCTCTCTTTTGCTTTATTAGTAACAACCCTGTGCTCTACACTTTTATACACACCATTGCTCCAGGCCTGCATGCACAAGGAAACTTGAGTGAATATTTTAACAGAAGATTCCCATTGATTTTATGCAGAAGAGATGTGGAATTCTAAGTATGTTTTACTGAAGAAAGTCAAATATGGTTATTGATGTCAAAGTATTTGGAAGGAATTTTTAATGAGTTTAACCTGCCAAATAGCCTACATCGACAATTAGTTCTATATAATAAGCCTAACTCGGGTAATACAACAACTACATCAACGCCTCAGTCCCAAACATTGATGACAACTGACATGTTATAACAAGATAAAAAGCACCGAAATTTATTTTTAAGTAATTACCTGAAACAAATCTCCAATGTTGATGATAAGTGCTTGAGGATTGGGCTTAACAGAGATCCATTTGCCATCTCTTACTAACTGCAACCCTCCAATCTCATCTTGGTGCAATATTGTGAGGAAGTCACTGTCTGTGTGTGGCATTAGTCCAAAGACTTCTGGGGAAAGAGGGCATGCTGGATATCTATTCATCCGAAGGTAACAAGTATTTGGCAAACATGTTTCTCTGAAATATTTCGACTTATATCCCATTTTCTCCGACAATATTCTTGCTAATTTATGTGCTAATTCTGACAGTGTTGTGGCAAACTGTTCCATTGTGGATCTGAGTTCATCAAAGGGTTAAAAGGTAAGAACTACAATCCAAGGCATTGATAATTGATTTATCAAGAGAGATTACATGTAATTACTTGATAAGTACTGACATGATAATATAAATATTTTTAAATGCAATATAACTTCAACTCATAATGGTTATATGTGGACTACTTTTGGGTGATAGTGTAAACAATTGTGGGTCTATATAGGCTAATCTCTGCAAAAAACCCATCTTCATACCCACATCCAAATGTAATTAAGAAGCTGTCTCAGGTTTTGGGACCAGAAACATTGTTGGACTTTAAGCATTGGGCTTTAAAGAATAAGAGTGTGAATTGGGAAATGGTGGGAAATAAAATGGAGGAAAATGAAAAAATTTGAATCAAGTGAGCTTTTGGCATGAACTTTGTACCACATTGGTGAAAGACAACTACACTTGTGAGTATAAATATAGGATCACTTCTTATAGCTCTTAAAAAGGAGTTGAAGAGAATGAACCCTCGCGCCGTCGTCGCTCGGCTCGGCTTTGGATTTGTCAAATGATCGATAAGATTATTTTTTGGACAAAATTTATTTAATTAATTATTTAATAATTAATTATATGTCAGTTAGTTCATTAACGGAATTAACTGGAATCCAAAAACGCTGTCTTTGCTGAACGTTGCTTTCCCTTTTGAACAGACACCTTTTCCTGAACAGACATCACACCTCTTCCGATAATTGCCTATAAATTTCGAGGCATGGCTTACTCTTCACTCACTAAAAATCGAGAATTTCCTTCCGAATACTGCATTTTACTTCGCAGTTTCTCCCTCAAATTCGTAAGTGTGATTTTGCTCCGTTCTTTGAGTTCGTTTGTATCCTGCAGTTTGTATTGCCACTGTTGCAGGAAGGTTTATTCTGTTTCATCCTGGGAGGATTTAATCCATTACCTTGGCAACTTGCGAGGGGGTTAAAATTCCTTAAGGACACACAAGGAAATTGTGGACTCGGAATATTTATTATCGTTTACAAATTTTCTGTTAGGATTTCTGTTTTAACACAGTGAGGATTACAAGCTTAAGGAAATTTATTTAACGTTTCTGTGTTGAAACTTATATTGAACTATTATCTATATTTTGTATACTGTTTTGGAGACTAAAGCCTTTGTGCTTTCTACTCCAATATCTGTTCTGTCCGGTTTAAAGTATATCAAAACTTTACCGGAATAATATACGTACGGGTTTAAAGTATATAAAAACTTCACCATTGTTACGTGTTGTATGTTTGGTTTGGTATCCAGTTTGAAGATATCAAAACTTCACTGCTTTAACAAAGTTCTGTTTGTTTTCAACTCTACAGAAACATGACGAATGAAAACCAAACTAATGAAAATGTTGTTGTAACGGGTGCTTCATCGAGTGCTGCTGCTTCGTCAAGACCAGCACATACAATGGCACCGGCAGAAAAACCCGAGAAATTTTCCGGTAATGACTTCAAAGGTTGGCAGATGAAGATGCTATTCTATCTAACTACACTAAGCCTGCAACGATACATCAAGGATGATGTTCCAGTCGTGGGTGAAGATACTCCTGAGGCTGAACGATTTGTGGTAATTGAAGCATGGAAACATTCTGATTTCCTATGCAGAAATTACATTTTAAGTTGTTTGGAGGATGGCTTGTATAATGTTTATAGTGTCATGGATACTTCAAAAGAGTTATGGAACGCTCTTGAGAAAAAGTACAAGATCGAGGATGCTGGACTTAAAAAATTCGTTGCTGCAAATTTTTTGGAGTTTAAGATGATTGACACTAGGTCGGTCATCACTCAACTCCAAGAATTACAAGTCATCGTGCATGACCTCCTTGCTGAAGGTATGACCCGAGTCAATAATTTTATTAATAATATTAATAGTGTTATTAATTATAAATTTGTTATTGAAGGTATGGTCATAAATGAGGCGTTTCAAGTTGCTGCCTTCATTGAAAAGTTACCTCCTTTATGGAAGGACTTTAAGAACTACTTGAAGCACAAGCGCAAAGAGATGACACTTGAGGATCTAATTGTTCGTCTAAGGATAGAAGAAGACAACAAAAATGCTGAAAAGAAGTCACGTGGCTACTCGGCAATAATGGGAGCTAACATTGTTGAGGAAGCACCGGGAAATAAAAAGAAAAGAAAGCAGGCATCTGGACCAAAGAATTACCCGAACAAGAAGAAGTTCAAAGGTAGTTGTCACAACTGTGGAAAGCCCGGGCATAAGGCCATAGATTGTCGTGCTCCAAAGAAAGAGTCACAAAAGAAGAAGAATCAAGCAAATGTGGTAGAAGTGGAGGACTTGTGTGCCATGTTGTCTGAATGCAACTTGGTAGAAAATCCGAGAGAGTGGTGGATTGATTCTAGAGCCACCCGCCGTATTTGTGCAAACAAGGATTTATTCTATTCTTATGCTCCCGCAGGACTCGAACAAACTCTTTTCATGGGAAATTCATCTACGGCCAAAATCGAGGGAGTTGGCAAGATTGCATTGAAGATGACATCCGTAAAAATTGTGACTTTAAATCAAGTTCTCCATGTTCCAGAAATTCGCAAGAATTTAGTATCTACAGCACTTCTTGTCAAAAATGGATTTAAGTGTGTATTTGTTTCCAATAGTGTTGTTTTAAGTAAGAATGATATGTATGTAGGCAAAGGTTACCTGAATGAGGGCCTTTTTAAGCTAAATGTAATAGCTATTCCTATCAATAAAGTTGAAGCTTCTTCTTACTTAGTTGAGTCAAACACTTTATGGCATGCGCGTTTAGGCTACGTCAACTTCAAAACATTACAGAAAATGATTAATGTAGAAGTATTGCCAAAATTTGATTGCATTAACTCAAAATGTCAAATCTGTGTGGAATCAAAGTATGATAAGCATCCGTATAAGTCTGTCGAAAGGAATTCAAGTCCTTTAGATTTAATTCACACAGATATTTGCGACATGAAGTCAACACCATCTCGCAATGGGAAAAAGTACTTCATCACTTTTATTGACGATAGTACGAGATATTGTTATATTTACTTACTTAGTAGTAAAGATGAAGCAATTGATGCATTCAAGCAATACAAGAATGAAGTTGAAACACAACTTAACAAAAAGATCAAAATGATAAGAAGTGATAGGGGTGGCGAATATGAATCTCCTTTTGAACAAATATGTTTGGAAAATGGCATTATTCACCAAACAACTGCCCCGTACTCTCCTCAATCTAACGGAATTGCGGAAAGAAAAAACCGAACATTAAAGGAGATGATGAATGCCTTGTTGATAAGTTCTAGTTTACCACAGAACTTGTGGGGGGAAGCTATACTTACAGCAAACCGAATAATCAACCGTGTACCCCATAGTAAAACAAAGTCCATCGCGTACGAAAAGTGGAAAGGAAGGAAATCCAACTTGAAATACTTCAAAGTGTGGGGGTGTTTAGCTAAAGTACATGTTCCTAAGCCTAAAAGGGTGAACATAGGATCAAAAACGGTTGATTGTGTATTTTGGATATGTAACTAATAGCAAGGCATATCGTTTTCTAGTTCATAAATCAGAAAATCCGAGATTCGCGTTAATACGGTAATAGAATCAGATAATGCTGAATTCTTTGAAACTATTTATCCGTATAAAAAGGAAAGTGAATTGTCCTACCAAAAGTCAAAACGACCTCGAGAGGAAACAACGGATCATATGCCTAATGAGGAAAATCCGAGAAGAAGTAAACGTCAAAGGAAGTCTACGTCATTCGGTCTAGATTTTCTGACCTGTCTGCTAGAAAATGAGCCTCGAACCTTCAAGGAAGCAATGTCTTCCTCAGAAGCACAATATTGGAAAGAGGCTGTCAATAGTGAAATAGAATCCATATTGAGCAACCACACTTGGGAATTGGTTGATCTTCCTCCAGGTAACAAAACATTGGGTTCTAAATGGATTTTCAAGAAGAAAATAAAAGACGATGGTACTATTGACAAATACAAGGCAAGACTTGTTGTCAAAGGATTTAGACAACGAGAAGGTCTTGACTATTTTGACACATACTCGCCGGTAACAAGAATTACATCCATTCGGATGCTAATAGCGTTAGCCGCCTTGTATAATCTTCAAATCCATCAAATGGATGTAAAAACAGCCTTCTTAAATGGTGATCTGGAGGAAGAAATTTACATGAACCAACCTGAAGGGTTTGTTATTCCAGGAAAAGAGAAGAAGGTGTGCCGAATTGTTAAGTCCCTTTTTGGACTAAAACAAGCACCCAAGCAATGGCATGCGAAATTTGACCAAACAATGTTGTCAAATGGCTTTAAGATTAATGAATGTGATAAATGTCTTTACATTAAGAACGTTCCAAATCATATAGTCATTGTTTGCTTATATGTTGATGACATGCTAATGAGCAAAGACATTGCCGACATTCAAGCTACTAAGCGAATGTTTGCTAGTAAGTTTGATATGAAAGACTTAGGAGTGGCCGATGTAATTCTAGGAATTAAAATCCATAGGACTCCTCAGGGTCTGGCTTTGTCTCAATCACATTACGTGAAAAAGGTACTTGAAAAATTCAAACACTTGGACTTTAGAAGTGCAAAAACTCCAATTGACTTAAACCATTATCTTGTAAAGAATAAAGGTGAAAGCACGTCTCAATTGGATTATACTCGTGTATTGGGAAGCTTAATGTATATCATGAACTGTACACGTCCTGATATAGCTTGTGCAATACGTAAACTTAGTCGATTCACAAATAATCCCAACAAACATCACTGGGTGGCAATGAAACGAGTTTTTGGATATTTGGAATATACCCAAGATTACGCTTTGCACTACAATAAATATCATGCGGTTATCGAAGGATATAGTGATGCAAATTGGATAACCGGCTCAACAGAAACAAAATCCACAAGTGGATATGTTTTTACTGTTGGCAGTGGAGCAGTATCTTGGAAGTCTTCCAAACAGACGTGCATCGCTCGCTCTACAATGGAATCAGAGTTTATAGCTTTGGATAAGGCCGGTGAAGAAGCTGAATGGCTTCGAAATTTCTTAGAAGACATTCCGTTCTGGCCAAAACCTTTGGCTCCTATATGCATACATTGCGATAGTGAGGCTGCAATAGGACGGGCAGGGAGTGTTATGTATAACGGAAAGTCTCGTAATATACGACGAAGACATAAAACTGTTAGACAACTACTTTCTAGTGGAATTATCACTATTGATTATGTAAGATCAAAGGATAATGTGGTGGATCCGCTTACAAAAGGCCTAACTAGAGAGGGAGTTGAGAAATCATCTAAGGGAATGGGACTACGGCCGAGGACAAGTCATCATGGCGGTAACTCTACCTAGAATTTTGGATATTCCGAAATCTAGGTTCAAGGAGCTCAAACAAAGTTGTGATTGACCGGTTCAACATTGTCAAAGTAAAATCTTTGGTTCCTTCTCGTGATGAAGACAATGTTCAGTAACAAGGATAGAACTTTACAAGTTCTTTAATGATTACCTAAGTTTGATGTGGTATCAATCTAAAGGATTACACGTTTAGGAATCACCTATGTAAGTGTGAAGTGGAAGCCGCTTCAATGAGAATTCTGTAAGGCCAATTCTCTACGCACTTATGAAACCAGGCGGTGTTCATGGCTGAAACGAACACAACAATGAGAACCAAAAGACGGTTAAGGGTTGGTTGTGTGACATATGGTTGTCTAGGTATACACTAAAGTTCGACGGTTCAAAGATATCAAATCTACCGATTGACCGAGTATATCCGACATATGTTCACTACGGAAAGTTCAAAGGGAAACCTACTTATCCAGATGCAATTAATCCTTACTTGCAAATCACACAGCTTTCATCTATGATCATTCTTGTTACAGCCATTCCCATTCATGTGGGGGATTGTTGGACTTTAAGCATTGGGCTTTAAAGAATAAGAGTGTGAATTGGGAAATGGTGGGAAATAAAATGGAGGGAAATGAATTTTTTTGAATCAAGTGAGCTTTTGTCATGAACTTTGTACCACATTGGTGAAAGACAACTACACTTGTGAGTATAAATATAGGATCACTTCTTATAGCTCTTAAAAAGGAGTTGAAGAGAATGAACCCTCGCGCCGTCGTCGTCGCTCGGCTTCGGCTTCGGATTTGTCAAATGATCGATAAGATTATTTTTTGGACAAAATTTATTTAATTAATTATTTAATAATTAATTATATGTCAGTTAGTTCATTAACGTAATTAACTGGAATCCAAAAACGCTGCCTTTGCTGAACGTTGCTTTCCCTTTTGAAGAGACACCTTTTCCTGAACAGACATCACACCTCTTCCGATAATTGCCTATAAATTTCGAGGCATGGCTTACTCTTCACTCACTGAAAATCAAGAATTTCCTTCTGAATACTGCATTCTACTTCGCAGTTTCTCCCTCAAATTCGTAAGTGTGATTTTGCTCCGTTCTTTGAGTCCGTTTGTATCCTGCAGTTTGTATTGCCACTGTTGCAAGAAGGTTTATTCCATTTCATCCTGGAAGGATTTAATCCATTACCTTGGCAACTTGTGAGGGGATTAAAATTTCTTAAGGACACACAACGAAATTGTGGACTCGGAATATTTATTATCGTTTACAAATTTTCTGTTAGGATTTCTGTTTTAACACAGTGAGGATTACAAACATATGCACTTTTCGGGGTATGTTTCACCATATTTAGGATCTTTTGAGTCAGACAACATTTACAGGGGACTTGTCTTTTTACTCTCTTGATTTGATGAATTAGCTCTTTTTCTACCTGGAATGAGGTGAATACATAAATCTCTTTGATTATCAAGCATTGGATAAGCAGGCATATATAGAAATTAGAGAATAATCATTGGATAATTCTTATGCTGCAAATTCGTGTTTGACCACTGAAAATTGTTGTTATGGTCGTCTTTATATTAATATCTAAGCTCATTTTTTCTGTTCGAAATGATGATTATTTTCTGGTCGAATGGACTTCATCATATTGGGTATGTGAATATAAAGACAATGATTAAAGGCAATTAATCATATTGGGTATGTGAATATAAAGATAAGGAAGTTATAATAATCATACACCAATTAAATATTATCGTCAATTAATGGTTAACGGCATCACCTGGTCCAACAACATTATGAGGACAAGAAGTTGAGAACTTAGTGACATATTTCCCAAAATGCCATAACCATCCACCACAAAAGTTTTTCAATTTCTATAAACTTCCAAAGATGATTCACATTTCTCTGAGTGGGCAACTCCCAGAATTTCTAAAAGTAGGAAACTACTTATAAAAGAGATGAAGGCTAGTTTAGGATCCAAAATGCTGTCAAGTCTGAACCTACTTTAAGAACACATTATTGGAAGCCAATTACTCCCATTATATAACAAGGTATCGTATGTAACGTCTCTTATATTTTTTCAAATTTGAGCCATATGTTTATCGAAAACAGCCTATCTACCTCACACAAACTATGAGAAATACTCCACCCTCCCCAAACCGCATTAATAGAATCATAATGAGTATGTTGTTATTGTTATTACTTATTACTGTTATCACAGATTATATTTCCTCACTTTATGTACTTACCTTTCCTTATTAATTAGTACTGGATTATCTAGTATATAGTACATTGACAATGCAAAAAATAAAATAAAAAAATTAACCTATAATTACCTCATACTCGACCTTCTATACTTCCCTTAATTATACTCGATCTAATTGTGTAAATAGTTTTTACACCATCGTAAACTCCTAATTGTGTAAATAGTACTCCATTAATACTACAATGAAGAATAATTGTACGGGAAATACTTGTCTTAGTTTGGTATAACATGTGGTGCTGATGCTGTTTCTATCTTTATTGCACAACTACTCAAAGAGTATTGCACAAAGTGACACAACCACCTCTCCTTCAGTACACATATAATGCATAGAGGAAACACAGAGAGAGAGAGAGAGATTGAAATTGTACTTTTAGTACCTGAGGCTGCTTAGATCATTTGAATTAGAGATATCAGTGAGAGGTACGTGGAAAGCTTCGGACCAAGAAAGTTGTTGAAGGCAAGTAGCTGAAGGAGTTCCCCAACGGTAACTTCCTTTAGAGAATTTGAGATTATTTTCATTCATTTTCTCGTTGAATGGCTTCTTGAAAAGCTTGATTTGCTCCATTCTCATTTTTGCCAATATATCGTGTGAAATCCCATGGTTCACTACTTGGAAAAAACCCCATTCTTGTGAAGCTTTAGCTATCTTTCTCTTGCATTCTTCCCTCTCAAATTCTCTTCCATTTAATAGTTCAAGATCTATTAATGGCAACTCGCATTCCTCTACAACAAAGAGGTTTTGGTAACACATGTTTGAAGCCTTTCCAATTTTTATGTCGTCAAAAAGTTTCTTGTATGTCTCCTCAAAAGGAGGATCAGGCGATTCTCCCATACTTAAATTCTGAAAACAAAAGGATAATGTAATTAAGAGCATATTTGTAAGTATAGCATCCACTTTTGCAAATCGGCAAAGATTATAAGGACCAAAAAAAAAAAGGTTAGAGAAGATGAACAAGAAATTAAAAAAGAAGAGAAGGGTTTGCATCTATCATCAGCTCTTTAGTCAAAAGACTTCTTTTTTGGGTTCCATAGTCCCAAATAAATAAGATGCTATTCTCTTTTTTCTTTAGCCGGTTCCAAATAGTATTTCCTCGTTCCAGTTTATGTGAACTATTTCCTCTTTGGTCCGTTCCGAAAAGAATATTCTTTTTTCAAAATTTGGAAACAACCATACAAATACCTGTGTCCCTTTTTGATTTGTTTAGGACCATAAATTTCAAAAGTCTTCATTTTTTCTTAAACTTCGTGCCCAGTAAACATGTTCACATAAATTGAAACGGAGGGAATAACTTTTATGACCAGAAGTTGTTGGGAAGAGAATGAGATTAATTAATTCTCTTCTTTTCATGTTCTGTTAATCTTACCTCTAATCTTGTCTAGTTATATATGGTCATTGTATATATAGAGGAGGAAAAGAGAAATAGTTAAAGGCCATGGTTGTGAAGTTTCTGATTCAATATCTTTTTAGGTCATGGCCTGTTTCAATCGACAATCGACGGTGAAGACAAAGAAGATGCCTGTCCTTTACATTTCTCAACAGGGACGATAAGGGAGCAGGAAATTAACCTTGTGCAATGAGCAGTGACCAACAGGGACCAATTAATTGCATATCAAAAGTAAATCGGTCAAAATTCAAGCATATGATATTGATTTTACATGGTTTTCTACAACACCTCATGTGTACAAACACGCTTTATATATTGATCTTGAAATACCGATAGCTTCTTAATTCCCAATGTTTTAAAAGCTTTCCTTTGTTTTTTTTGTACTGTGTTGTTCTGGCCCGGAGTGGAAGGGAGTTAGGTTGGGGTTAATATTTACCTTTGGATTACCAAAAGAAAAAGTTTAAGCTTTAAATTGCAGCATGATTATTAGTACGAGAGTGATGGAGATCGAAGAGAAGACGGTAAAAACTCCTTTTATTTGGTTATATATCAAAAGGTGGACTAGTCTCTCAGTAACCTAGGGAGATCTGATGTTGCATATATTGTACACGTAATTTATCTGTGTAAATCAATTCGAAGTGAGAACCACACAAGCTAGTGTAGTACAATAGTCAATAATTGATACTATAGAGGCCTTCAAGTGTGGTAGAGATTTAGACAGATCCATCCTCGTAAGCTAAGAGGTGATCAAAGTATACTTATTAGTCATTGTATTTTAATTTCATTCATACACTATGTATCACTCAGTCGTTGGTTGATCACTATATATTATATTCCAGATTTTCAATGAACGAACTTCTTGTTAATTAAAGTTTAGGTTAAATAATACTACTATGACACAATTAAAGTCATATGATCATATCTTAATTAACTACGGCTCTCCTCCAGCCTTGCACTAAAACCTGACCATCTAATTTTCTAACATACCATATATAATCTCAACGTACACTAATATAACTAATGCTGGCGTATTAGGAAATACTGGTTGCCAATTGTATTAGCCCGTCATAACTCTTCTTTTTTTTGGTTTTAGAGAAGCCTCAGTTCTTAAAAGAACTCAGTATTTGAAGGGAAGCAACAAAGAATTAAGCCGAAAGGAGGTGCATCTCATGCTGAAGTTTGGTGTAATTAATCATCATTTTTTCTACTGATCACTTACTTGGTTTGACTGCTGTGAGTGGTTCAATTCGTAGACTTCACCATACTAATTTTTCTTCCAAGGAGCAAGTCCTTAGTACATTTAACCTGTGTAACAAATCAATTAGTATATGACCAGTGATTACAAAGATTAAAAAAAGGAAGAAGAGATAACTAGCTACTTGCATGGCAATGCAGAAAAGAGAGCATATAAGATAAAACAAAATTGGATGATATTCGGACATTAATTAGGACCGCAAAAAGGTTCTAAGAGTTCCCTAATAAAGAATTCCATCATCCACAAGGGTCTAAAATTTTCTTAATAAAGAGTTTTATCATCAAACTTTGTAAGTTTAATTAGGAAACAAAAAGAAGAGGCTGGTCACATACCAGAGTAAGCACCAAGGTAGCAATAATCACAAAGAAAAGAAAATGAAGATAACTAAGAAGAGTTTGAGAAGTGGAAGGTGGTGGCTAGCTAGCTAAGTATATCTGCTTGTTTTGCAGTCCAGAAAGATTGGAGAGGTGCATGTTTTTATAGGGAAAAGAAGGACTTAATTGGAAATATCAAAAGTAAAATTATTAAATGGAATGTACTAAAGGATTGAATGTTAATGCATAGAACAAAAATACGCGGCTCACAATTCAATCAGAGAAATACTTTTACCTTTTTAGGAGGATGTCTCTTCTTTCTATATCTTGCCATATTACTGTAGCTTGAAAGGGCAATAGGAGTGTTCTTTTGGGGTTTTAATAGGGATAGGTAGGAGGGGGCAAATCTTTTTTATTTTAACTTTCTTGTTTGCACATCACTCATTCAAAGACGTCCAATTATTAATATTCAACCTTGCTATCATTTCCTTTTGGGATTATTCGACCAAATATCACAGTAGTTCTATGTATCAAACTTAATTTTGTTAGGATTCAACTAATGTAGTTGATAATGCGACAATTTTCACATTTATATCCATGCATTTTAACCCATTGTATAAAACAATATACTTTGTTTTTTCAGATTACTATTCAAATCACTACGCGTAATTTATCTTTTTCTAACTTGATCAAAGATTTGATCATATCGTTTGGCTCTCATTCTTCCAAGTCGCTTCCCTTTATTAATCAATAAATTCATCCCTCACCCTTCGATTCTAATATGTGAGAGGAACAGGGCACATGATAAATTTCTCTGGAATTGGACCCAAGCATGCAACAACTTGAGGGGGAAAAACTAAAAAGAAAATAAAAAATCAATAACTGTATTTTGAGGTAACAGTAGAAGCATCAATTCTGAATATATGTCGGCATTGATAAAAATCAACGTGGCATAATTTGGAGAATTACAAATCACATGATCAGTTAGAAATCCACGTCTGCAACTTGTGCTAGGGAATTAGTTGCAGGCTGAGAAATTAAGGGCTTCCATGTGCACTGCTTTGATGAAAAGGACATAACTACAGATACTGAAGCATTATTTATTAAGTGTACCATACCCTCTATAAAGGTCTCTCTTTACATTTATAACATCTCATATTTCATGACCTACTTTCTTTCTCACAATTTCAATGGCTATTTTTTCTTACGTTGTAAGAAGCTAAGGCCTCGAGGAAGTCAAATAGGCATGCAACAAAATTTCTATGATCAGAATCTGATAGTGAGGTAATGGTTTTAATTAGTCATATTACTGATACGTGTAAGTAGCTCTAGATTGACCAATAGTAATGTGTTATTGCAACTTTAAATGGTCATTCGCTTTCCATTTGTTTGCTTAACTTGAATATAATTATGGAATTTACAATATTTATGTGTCCAGATATTTCAGAGTATGCACTAAAGTGTCTTCAATAATTTCAGTTTAGGATAATTAATGTAGTTCGATGAATATGTTGGTACCACAAATTCTGTGGCTAATAATTTGAGCAGTTCACTCTCAGAAGAAAGAAAGAAGATGACTTTGTTTGATACAAAGAAGCAAGAAAATCTTTAAAAGTAAAAGTCTCATTGTATAATCAAACCAATCACAATTGTCCTCTGAAGGCTCATGTGGATGCATCTGGGATGTTCATTTAATTTAATAAATAATGTGCTGGAAAATGTTTGAAGTCCCCAACATCTTCTAGAAGGAAGTAACGGATGATTAGTCATGTATATCTAGTTTTGCATTTTGTATAGATTCCTTTAGTTTGTTATTTTAGACTCAATTAGAAATAGTCACCTCTATAGGTCAGTTAGGCAATTTTGTATTTTTCATTCTCATCAATTTGTATATATAGGATACTGTACACTGAATATAAAGATCGAAATACAAGAAAACATTTCCTATATTCTCTAATTCCATCATGGTATCAGAGAAATAGGACTCGATTTCTAGTTCTTCTTTTTTTCATCTTCTTCATTTTGTTTCCTCCAGCATCCTTCTTTCTTTTTTCCCGGATCAATTCTCATGGCACCAGCAACTGATGATTCTTCAGCCAGTTCTCCAATAATCCCTGTTTTAGGTACTCATGCTCCAGTGAACCCAACCATTACTGATTCATCACACCCTTATTATCTCCATCCTTCAGACTCACTTGGTATGGTGTCGGTTCACACTACTTTGACGGAAAAGGTTATGGGGTATGGCATCGTGCGATTGTCATTGCCCTCTCAGCAAAAACAAACTTAGCTTCATAGATGCCAGCTTCACTCAGCCAGACCTTTATGACGCTCTTCTCAAACCATGGAATCGATGTAACGACATGGTTATCTCGTGGATCTTGAACTCCTTATCCAAAGAAATCGCATAAATTGTTTTATACTCTAAAACTGCTAAAGAAATTTGGATTGAGTTAGAGGATCGTTTTGGACAGTCAAATGGAGCTCAACTCTATCATCTACAAAAAGAGTTGAGTGACCAAATTCAAGGTAACTTAGATATCCTCGGGTATTACACTAAAATCAAAAGAATTTGGGATGTGTTAGATGCTCTTAATACTTGTGACCGTTTCACCTGTGCTTGTTCTTGTGGAGGCAAGTCAAAAACACTCAAGTCCTTTCAGGATGGCCGGCTCATTCAATTCCTTATGGTCTTTAATGAGACCTACTCAGTTGTACGCAACAACATCTAAATGATCTCTCCACTCCCTAGTATGAATCAGGCATATTCTTTGCTTATTCATGATGAGAAACAACGTGAGGTGCATATAAGCCAACACCCTATTGATCTTCTTTTCTAACCACAAATCAGCAGGGATATGCACAAAAATCAGGAAAAGCAGACATGAAATTCAAAGGATCCTTTGAGGCAAAGAAATCTAACATGTTCTGCAACTACTGCAAGAAGCAGGGACACACCATTGATCAATGCTACAGGATCACTGATTTTCCCTCCTCTTTTAAGTTCACCAAATCCAGAAAGTATCAAGGGGGAGCTCACATCAATCAAGTTATAAACTCAAAGGATCACGGAGTGATATCTGCAAAAATGGAGACTGAATCTACAAGCAAAGTCATTACACAAGATCAATTTTCTCAACTACTACAAGTGAAGATGGGACAACAAGGAGAACAAGTTTCTGAAGACAACACTACTGCTAACTATGCTGGTATAATACACTCTCACACCAATCCTATATCTTGTTTTTCTCACATCATTTCTCTATATTGGATCTTGGATTCTGGAGCAACAGAACATATGACTTATGATTACTCTATTCTTTTTAATGTTAGACCATTATCTAAACCAATATATGTGAATCTCCTTAATTCTCACTAGGTCAGTGTTTATGAAATAGGCAGTGTTCATGCTCTTCCTGATTTAGTTCTAATCAATGTCCTATATGTCCTTGAGTTTTGATTTAACCTTCTATCTGTTCATAAACTCACTAGATCCCTTAATTGTCTCTTACTCTTTGCTTCATTTGCTGCAATTTTACAGGCCCCTTTAATGAAGAGGTCAGTGGTTCTTGATAGAGTTCAAGATGGTCTTTATCTACTCAAGTCTGTTCCAATCAAGCATGTTTTAGAGCCCGTCTTTGAGCTAGTTTCTTAGTTTCAGTCTACTTGTAATAAGAACAATGATAGTATAGCTTTTCTCCAGTTTCTAACTCAATTTCTGATGTAAGCCTTTTGCACATGAGGTTAGGGCATATGTCATTATCTAATATGAAGAATATTTCAAGTTTTCATCATTTCTCTGTCTCTAAATTCCCTGATCTTTGTGATATT
Organism: Nicotiana undulata; assembly: GCA_005239495.1. Lineage (NCBI taxonomy): Eukaryota > Viridiplantae > Streptophyta > Magnoliopsida > Solanales > Solanaceae > Nicotiana > Nicotiana undulata. The sequence continues at coordinate 28,345 of ML286786.1, forward strand.
TGTTTTAAGGCTAGAAAATCCAAATTACCTTTTCAATCTAGCACCATTTCTACTAGCTCTGTGTTTGAACTCATTCACATAGACATCTGAGGACCATACAAAACACCAATTCATAAAGGTTATAAATACTTTCTCGCTATAGTAGATGACTATAGTAGAGCCACTTGGACCTATCTTCTTATAACTAAGAGTAATGCTTTCTATATGCTACAATATTTCTTGGCAATGGTTCACACTCAATTCAATGCAAGAGTTAAAATAATTAGATCACACAATGCACTTGAATTGAGAACAAGTTCCTTTACCTCTGATTTTCTTTTGCACAAGGTATATTACATCAGACTACTTGTGTAAACACACCACAACAAAATGGTTTTGTCAAACGAAAACACAAGAATCTTCTTGAGACTTCCAGGGCTTTATTATTTTAATAAAATGTTCCAGTCACCCATTAGGGAGATTGTTTATTAACATCCACTTTTTTGATTAATAGGTTTCCTTCCAAAATTCTCAATTTCAAATCCCCTTATGAGATTCTATTTGACAAGAAAACTTCCTATGAACTCATTAAAAGATTTGGTTGTCTTTGCTATGTCTTCAGTCAGTCTATACACAACACAAAATTTGAACCTAGATCAACTAAATGCATCATTTTGGGATACCCTTTTGGGAAGAAAGTCTATAAAGTACTTGATCTACATTCCAGGAAAGTTTTTATTTCTAGGGATGTAATAGTTTTTGAACATATTTTTCCATTTTCTACTCAACCTCCAACCACTACTCTGTTTCCTACCGTTTCTTCCGATTCCCGTGATCTCCGTACCACTTCTCCTGCCTCACCAATCCCTTCTTGTACTCCTGTTCTTTCTACCCCTGTGACATCTACTACTACTCCTACTTCTCCTATCACTACTCATGTATCTTCTCCTCTCCCTCCTTTCACCCATGTCTATCCTTCTCCTTCTTTTCCTATCATTAATTCCCCAACTATTATGCAACATACAGAACAAGCTTTGAGGATATCAACCTGAACACATAACCCACCAGCATACTTGAAGGATTATGTTTGTAATTCAGTCTATTTGGAAGATGTTACTCATTCATGTTTGACAGCTTCAATTAACCTTGTTACATTGCATATTTCTTCTCTATATTCTTCAAATCAAGTACTTTTACACTCCATCTCACACCTCACAGAACCCGCTCATTTTTCCCAAGCTGCATTGCACCCCAGTTGGCAGGAGGGTATGGCTAAGAAAATTCAAGCTTTGGAATCAAATGGCACTTAGGAAGTTGTTGAATTTCCTAAAGGTCAGAAATCTGTGCCTTGTAAATGGGTATATAAAATAAAATATCGCTCAGATAGGAGTGTTGAAAGGTACAACGCAAGGCTTGTTGTGAGGGAGGATACACAGAGAGAGAGGGTGTGTGGATTTCAATGAGACTTTTTCTCCAGTTGTCAAAATGACTACTCTGAGGCGCCTCTTAGCTATTGTTGTAAACAAGGATTATTTCAATTAGATGCTGATAACGCCTTTCTTCATGGCGATCTACAGGAAGACGTTTACTTGAAGTTCCCTGCAGATTTATCACCCACTAGTCCTAACCATGTATGCAGATTAAAGAAGTCTTTTTATGGGATAAATCAAGCCTTGCGATAGTGGTATGCTCGGCTCACCGCAACCCTCAATTTCGAAGGCTATTCTCACTCATTTAATGATTACTCATTGTTCTTTAAGAGGTCAGATTCTGGTATAACTATCCTAGCAGTCTATGTTGACGATATTTTAATCACAGATAGTGATCCGACAGAAATTGAACTACTCAAGGGATTTCTTAATTTAGAGTTTCAAATTAAAGATCTTGGTGAAGCAAATTATTTTCTTGGATTAGAAATCATTCAAGAAAAGCAGGGGTTAATTGTAGTCAAAGAAAATTCACCTAAGATCTTCTTTCTGATTTTTGATGTACTGAGTTGAAACCTGTTAATTCTTCTTAAGATCCATCCTGAAAATTGAGTGCTAATTCTGGAGAGCTTCTTTCTGATCCAACTGTATACTGGAGACTCATAGACAAACTCAACTATTTAACACATACTCGACTGGACCTTTCTTATGAAGTCCAACATCCAAGTCAGTGTGTGCAGCAATCTCGGCGTCCTCATTTTGATTCCGCAATGCATTGATTAAGATACCTCATCTCTACACTAAGTTTGGGCCTTTTTATGAATTCAACCTCTTCTCTTCAGCTCTTCACCTTTTGTGACTCCGATATGGGATCTTTCATTTTGTATAGATTTTTTTGGTTTGTTATTTTAGACTCAATTAGAAATAGACACATGTATAGGTCAGTTAGGAAATTTTGTATTTTTCCTTCTCAGCAATTTGTATATATAGGATACTGTACACTAGATACAATGATCAAAATACAAGAAAACATTTCCTATATTCTGTAATTCCATCATGGTATCAGATAAATAGGACTCGATCTCTAGTTCTTCTCGTTTTCATCTTCTTCATTTTGTTTCCTCCAGCATCCTTCTTTCTTTAATTTTCTTCCCAAATCAATTCTCATGGAACCAACAACTGATGATTCCTCAATCAACTCTCCAAATAATCCATGTTTCAGTTACTCCTGCTCCAGTGAATCCAGCCATCACTTATCCATCACACCCTTATTATCTCAATCCTTCAGACTCACCTGCTTTTAATTGTGGTGTTGGTTCACAATGCTTTTAATGGAAAAGGTTATGGGGGATGGCGTCGTGCAAATGTCATTGCCTTTAAGCCAAAAACAAACTTGGCTTCATAGATTGATGCTTCACTCAGCCAGATCTTTCTGACGCTTCTTTCAAAAAATGGAATCCTGTTATAACATGGTTATCTCGTGGATCTTGAACTCTTATCCAAAGAAATCGCATAAAGTGTTTTATACTCCAAAACTGCCAAAGAAATTTGGACTGAGTTAGATGATCGTTTTGGACAATCAAATGGACCAGATTCAAGGAAACTTAGATATCCCCGGGTATTACACTAAAATCAAAAGGATCTGGGATGAGCTAGATGCTCTTAGTACTTGTGACCATTGCACTTGTGCTTGTTCTTGTGGAGGCAATACAAAAACACTTTAGTCCCTTCAGGATGGTGGGCTCATCCAATTCCTTATAGGCCTTAATGAGACCTACTCAGCTGTACGCAACAACATCTTAATGATCTCTCCACTCCCTAGTGTGAATCAGGCATATTCTTTGCTTATTCGGGATGAGAAGCAACGTGAGGTGAATATAAGACAACACCTTAAGGGAGACTCGTCCTGACCAACAAAACAATAGTGAAATACAATCGGTGCCCCTCCGTGACACATCAAAACATACTTGTGTGATAATACCTGGCACAACGGCCTCCAGCCTACTATATGAAACACATCAACGGGTCGGGTCGGGTCGGGTCTCCCCCTCTTGGGCGTCCCCTACTCACCTGAATACCCTGCTATAACACACCTGCCTGAACCCTGAAACAATCTATCACCTTGTGGCTAGCATCTCCACACTGAAAACAATCTCTCTGCCGACGGGGCTGTGGAAAACATACAATACGAATCCTATGAGTACCTGAAAATCCCCATGAAAAGCTGGTTATGCAAACTGAACTGGTTGACCCACAAAACGTCTACCGTGTCGTATCTTGCCTCCACAATATGGACCAGTAGAGTTCTCCGACCTACGAGGCCTCCTTGCCTCTTTAAACTCTCTCCCTGATCTCGTCTGTCCTCTCTTTCCCTGTCCCACATGCTCTCTAACCGGCGAGCGATCCCTACTACCTGCTAAAACAAGGCATCCTACTCTAACTCTCGAGTCCCGCTAAACCGAATATCATGTCTGAATCTCTCAATGACTCTACGGACTCATCTCCTTACTGAAGCAACCAAACGAGGTGTATATCTGACCAACTCACTGAATCTAACGACATACTCCAATAGTGACATAGCGCCCTGCCGTAACTGCTCAAACTCCGCGCGCCGTACATCCTGAAGGAACTGAGGTGCAACCTCCCTAAAACATCTCTGAAAACTGAATCCATGCTAGTGAAGCTAACTGGGCCAGGTAACCCCAACTCATATGTTGTCACCACTGATCAATCCACTACTCTGAACCTCAGACATGACGAAAGCAATACCGCTCGTCTTCACAATACCCGAAGCACAAAAAATATAGTGACACTCCTCCAGGAAACCCTGAGCACCATCTGTCGCCCATCCACTGAAAGATAGGAGGGTGGTACTTCCAGTACCTCTCAAGTCCAAGTTATTCTTCCTTCGATGTTGCTACCCTAACCACGACTGAACTGAAATCACATGTCGTGTTGTCATGACAACTGGCACCTGACCAATATGACCTCGCTTCTCTGAAGTGTAGACAGTGGGAGTCTGAACTCCTCCCCTGATCTGTGAAGCAACTGGTGTACTAGAATCAACCCTGCCTGAATCAATGTACCAATTACACTCAAAATTGCGCTCAGGACTCCTGAAATCCAGGGTAGCAGCAGGCACCTCCAGTGCCTGTTCCCCAACTGGAACTACTGGCGACTCCTCAACGGCTGCTCTAGCAGGCATCTCAACCGCGGCACGTGCTCCTCGTCGGTATCTGCCTCTGACCCTTGCGACATTTATTTCGGGGTAACATCATCAGGAACCGTAGCTCGTGTCCTCACCATCGGTGAGAGAATAGAACGATAACTTCAAACTTCAAGATCAATGAATTTGCACATTAGGAATGAAGGAAGTGAAATTGTCCTAATAGTTCTGTAGCCTCTCGAAGAAAAGTACAGACGTCTCCGTACCGATCCGCAAGACTCTACTAAACTTGCTTATGACTCGTAGCACCTATGAACCTAGAGCTCTGATACCAACTTGTCACGGCCCAAATTTCCCTCTGTTGGGTGTCTTAATGGCACCTAGTCTTAGGGACTAAGTAAGCCTAACAGTTACTGAATATCAACAATAATAAAAGGGAAACTAACAGTCTCGATATAGAATCTTAACAGAATGTACAAATTTTCCCAAAACCGGTAAGACAAGTCATAAGCTTTACGAATCTCCTACGACTTCTAAATACAACGATTGGAAATAAATACAACAGTGCATTAATACTACTTATAAGAAGGTGACTCTGAAGCCTTCGAACGCAGCAACAGGTGACCATGAGTCTCCCCGGCAATCATCCACGCAGCTACTACAATATATACCTGGATCTGCACACAAAAATGTGCAGAAGTGTAATATGAGCACACCACAACGGTGCCCAGTAAGTATCAAGGTTAACCTCGGTGGAGTAGTGACGAGGACTAGTCAAGACACCACTGGTCTAAAAAATAACTGACATGAATATAGAAATAACGAAACACTACAGCTATCTATGAATTCACGGTATAATTTACAACAATGACAATATAATGCGGAAGGAAATTACAGAAATTAACCATGAAATAACATTAAAATACACGGAAAGATGGACAACAAAACAAGCCAAACTGGAAGAAAACACCATGCAATATAGAACACCAATATTTCAACTTTACGTCTGTTGTTCATATCGAGCCTTGGCCATTAAAATTCATAAAGTGATGGGGACCTTTAAACAACAGTTCATATAAAAAACTTTGCAAAAATAATCATTTTAGTATAGAAAGATTTCCTTTGAAAATATATTTTCTACACGAGTATATATAAGTATATTTAATGGAGAAAATTTCGTAAAATATTGTTTCTTTCAAAATACGAAACTTCCAAAGATGTTTTCCCAATAAATGACTTCCAAATATCATTTTGTGCAAGACGAGTGTTTTTCAAATATACCTTCGATGTAAAAGTCCTTCTGATATAATCATTTTGAAACCATTACTTTTTCAATAAAACTTTTCAGTAAAATCTCGTAGTCATAATCTCCTCAAGGTAAATCTATCGGAACTCAATCCATAACTCAAAACTTGCCATGCAGTACAAGAGGAACATCAAGTCTTGTCAATAAATACAGTAAATATCAAACAGGAACACGAAAATATAATGCAAAGACAAGTGCACGACATCACCCTTCAAGCTTTTACTCTCATCCTCACAGTAAATAATTAGAAACAGCACGGCATTTCCCCTCGTGCTAAAATATCATAAACATGGAACGGGATGTTCCCGCGTGCTAAAATAACATACACATGGCACGAAATGTCCACTCGTGCTAAAATAACATAAACATGGCACGAAATGTCCCCCGTGCTAAAATAACATAAATATGGCACGGAATGTCCCCTCGTGCTAAAATAACATAAACATGGCACGGAATGTCCCCTCGTGCTAAAGTAACATAAATATGGCACGGAATGTCCCCTCGTGCTAAAATAACATAAAAACAGTTTGACAAGGGAAATCAACATTAAGAACCAGAAATCACAACATCCCGGCAAAGGAGTCAACAATGCAAATAATATTATTAACAACATAAACAATAATAGAAACAATACCATCCCGGCAACGGAGTCAACAATGAAAACAACATCATCCCGGCAAAGAAAAACAACTATAACCAATCTCGCCTAAAGAATTAACTTTATGGAACAAAACTCAGCTTAAATAAAGGCCCAGTAATAGGCAACATCAAGGAAATATCACCAACATAAATGTTTATCAACTAGACCCAGGTAGCACATAAAGGAAAAATCATATAAATCACAATGTAAGACTCACGGGCATGCTTGACACCAATGAACATATGTCCTAACTATGGCGGAACAACTATAATGCTAGATACCACTAATATAGTCAATTTGGCAGTTTTAGGAAGCAAATATGGCATTAAGATAAGAGCGGTAAAATATTCAGTTAAGTCAATTAAGATCAAATAGCCAACGAAGGAATCCAAAAGCAAGTAATTATAATTTAAGTAGGAAAGGATGAAATTAACAACCAAGGATTCAAATGTAACAATTACAACTCATACACAAGTAACATAAGAACCTACGAATCCTAAAAGGGCAATCTATTAGCAAATAAGTCAGAGTACGCACTCGTCACCTCGCATACACGGACTACAATCAACAAAGAAAACTCAATCCTAAGGGGTAGTTCCCCCACACAATGTTAGGCAAGATACTTACCTCAAAGACGACAACCCGGTACTCAAAATTGAACTTCTCGAGCGGAAAGACCTCCGGACTGCTCAAAATCAACTAAAACAACTTCCAAATACACATAACACATATAAGGAACTATTCCGAATAATAAAGTTTTAATCTTTACCAAATTATAAAAATTGAACCAAAAATCGACCTCCGGGCCCGCACCTCAGAACCCGACAAATTTTACGAAATCCGATTACCCATTCTGATACGAGTTCAACCATACAAAATTTATCCAATTCCAATACCATTTGGTCCTTCAAATCATGATTTTTCATTTTAGAAATTTTCTTTCAAAATCCACAATTTTCTCAACCCAGAACACAATCTAAATGATAAAAACAATGACTAATTCATGGAATATGTTTAATTCTAGTGAAAGAACACTATTCATTCGATTTGTGTGAAGAACCCATCAACAATCGCCAAGAACCGAGCTCTAGAAGTCAAAATATGTCAAAAATGGTGAAACCCCGATTTTGAGATTATAAACTGTTCTGCCCAGGTATTTGAGCATTGCGATCGCGGACACAAGGATGTGATCGCATAGAAGAAAAATGCTGCTGGCCAAAAGAGTACTATGCGATCGCGAAGAGACAGATGCGATCACATTGAATAAAATGTGGCTACTGCCCAGGTTCTATGCGATCGCAGCTGCCCACATGCGATCGCGAAGAACATTTCCCCCAGCGCCATTCCCTATTCTGCGATCGCAGACCAGGTTGTGCGATCGCGATGAAGGAAAAATGGGCGGATTAAGGTAACACTATGTTATCGTGACTATTCCTATGCGATCGCATAGAAGGAAACCAGAAGTCAGATTTTTCAGCAGTTCAAACATAGAGAACAAATGAACCGAAACCCATCCGAAATACCCCTGAGGCCCCCGGGACCCCGTCTAATCACACGAACATGTCAAGTAACACTAAAACGACGAATCAAACTAAAAATCAAACTTATGAATTTTCCAAAACTTCAAATATCAAGACTCGCATCGAAACCTATCAATTCAACCTGGAATGACGTGAAATTTAGCAGACAAGTCACAAATAACACAACGGACCTACATCCATTCTCGGAATGCCATTCCTATTCCGATATCAAAGTTTCACCTATCGGCCAAAATCGCCAAAATTTTAACTTTCGCTAAATTACCTCAAATCACTCTACGGACCTCCAAATCCAATTCCGGATGCACGCCTAAGTCCAAAATCATCATACGAAGTTGTTGACATTAACCAAAATTTATTCCGAGGCCGTTTACACAAAAGTCAAATCTCTGGTCAACTCTCATCACTTAAGCTTCCAAAACTGAAATTTCCTTCCAATTCGACTCTGGATTATCCGGTAACCGAATCTAACCACGCACATAAGTCGATATACACAATGTGAAGTTGTTCAAGACCTTATGTCATCGGACGGAGCTTAAATTCCCGAAATAACCGGTCGGGTCATTACAGTCATAGGAAACATGTGGGTATTCAGAAACAAGCTTGATGAATTTGGAAATACAACAAGGAACAAGGCCATGTTAGTAATTCAAGGCTACAATTAAGAAGAAGGGATCGACTATGATAAAACTTTTGCTCCAGTTTCTCGGATGGAAGCCATCCGAATGCTCATTGCTTTTGCATCTCATATGGAATTCAAATTGTTCCAAATGGATGTCAAAAGTGAATTTTTGAATGGATATATAAAGGAAGAAGTCTTCGTCAAACAACCACTTGGGTTTGAGTGTCATGAGCATACTGAACATGTATTCAAACTTGACAAGGCATTCTATGGACTGAAACAAGCCCCGTGTGCATGGTATGAAAGGTTGTCCAAGTTTCTTCTTGAAAATGGCTTTACAAGAGGGAAAATTGACAACACCTTATTTCTAAAGAAACGGGGAAGGAACCTGTTCATTGTGCAAGTTTATGTTGACGATATCATTTTTGGTTCAACAAATGACTCCTTGTGTGCGGTGTTTGCAAATCTTATGGGAAACGATCTTCAAATGAGCATGATGGGGAAATTGAATTTTTTCTTAGGGTTACAAGTTAATCAAACCCCTAAGGGAGTGATTATAATCCATCAAAAGTACACTAAAGAGTTCCTGAAGAGATTTGAGATGGAAAGTTCAAAATTTATTGATACTCATATTGCCACTGCAACCCGCCTGGACTTGGATGAATCTGGTTCTTCTGTGATTGAAACCATTTACAGAGACATCATTGGTTCACTCTTGTATCTCACAACTAGTAGACCTGATATTGTATTCAGTGTATGATAATATTCTAGATTTCAATCCAGCCCAACGGAATCTCATCTTAAAGCTGCCAAGAGGATTCTAAGCTATCTTAAAGGAACGCATGGCCTGGTTCTCTACTATCTTTCAAGGAACAATTTTGACTTAATTGGGTATGCCGATGCTGATTATACCGGTTATCTGGTGGATAGAAATAGTACATCTGGCATGACACATTTGCTGGGATCGTGTTTAATTTCATGGGGTACAAAGAAACAAAACTCTATGGCTCTTTAATTGCAGTAGATAAGTATGTGGCAGTTGCCTCTTGTTGTGCTCAATTGTTGTGGATCAAGTAGAAACTGGAGGACTTTGGTGTATTTTATGATTGCGTGCCATTACTCTGTGATAATACATGTGCTCTCAACATTGCAAAGAACCTAGTTCAGCATAAGAGAACAAAGCACATAGATGTACGACATTATTTTTTTCCAGAGATAATGTTGAAAAGGGTCTTATTTGCATGAAGTTCAGCAAAACAGAAGACGAAGTAGCAGATATCTTAACTGAAGCACTGAGTAGAGAGCACTTTGAAAAGAATCGATTAGCATTGGTCTTGATAAAATTAAACTGAGCACCAGATCCCTCAATGATTTACTATGAAACAATGAACAGATAAAATAACTTAAAAGTGTTTTCTGGCAAGTTCTAACTTATCCATATACCGTTACAAGTATACATGCATGACAACTACAAAGAAAATAAGCAGCTAATGATATTGTATCTTGGTAAAATATGAGGGTCATATTTACAAAACTAAGTCATGGAATCTGGTTCCCTTGACTCAGGTTGGTAGTTCCCCCGTACTCTCATGCACATTTTGACGGCTATAAAAGTGCCAAGTCATTAAAAATTTCAGTCTTTCTCTCTCATCTCTTTAGAACTCAAATGTCACACCCGTAACCAAACGACCCGTCTACCTAGTCATTCATACCTATTTTGTAGCCGGTCCCTCGCTTCCTCTAAGTAACCCCTAACGCTGTCTATTTCCTCATTATCCATATCAAAGACAAAAATTCGTTTTTCTCTCTTAAAGAAAACACTCTTCCTCTTGTGTACTCACTTTAAATCTTCACTATGTCTCAAAATCCAGAAGTTTCAAATATTTCCAATGCAGTTCCCATTGTGTCTTCATCTCATAAAGCACAGGAGCGAGAGTCTGCGTCCCCTTTGTGATCCAGTCAAAGCCCCATACCATATCAACAACCACCTACTACTTCCTCTCCAACCCATTCGAGTTTTGGTTCTCACCGCAGTGGAAGAGTCAAACCCCAAAAGATTCGTTGCTGCAACCTCTCCTTCTGCCTCGCCAGAATTAATGGCTGAAGGTGAAATAGTAGATGGAGACGAGAGTTAGGAAGTTTCTAGTCAGAAAGTTGGGAAGATTTCTAAAGGCCAACAAAGTGTGGTTCGTAGTACTGAAGGTTATCAGCACCCGCTCCAAGCTTTGATCTGAATATTGTCAATCCTACAGGTAATGTTCCTCTTGTATCCTCAAATTCAACTTTGAGGGTGAATGAACATGTTACTAATCGCTGCAGAGGGAGGTTTATGTGGTGTTTATGAGCATGAAAATTAGACCATTGGGTCTTAGGGGGAAGGTGAAAGTTATATGGATGAGGGTAGGGAACTGGTGCCGCCTGAAAATTTGGCGCCTATCAGTACTATTGGGGAACCAAATTAGGGGCCTGATCCCTCATCCCAGAGAAGCCCTCGGCTCCTACTTGGGATGAAACTCCTTGCTCCTCAAAAGATCCCAAGTAGTACTGATCCTGCTCATTCTCCTCACTTCGATGCTGGGTTCTTAACCATTATCTTTCCTAAGATAGATCTCTATCTGGAGAGGAAAATGAAAATAGTAAGCAAAACTATGATAATGTGTATGTAGCAAGCTTCTTTGCGGCTAGGAGTAGAAGGTCAGTTCCCAAAGAGACCACTCCTAAAAGTCCTACTACTAGGGTGCAAAAGAAGGAAGCCCTTGAATCTATTCTGAAGAAAAAACAAAGAAGAGAAGAAAATGAGGAGGCTGGTGAAAGGGGGAAAGCTGGTGAATGAGGAAGAAGTGCCTCCAACACTTGTTGTTGATGTTGACGATGAAGAGGTGAATGAAGAACATGCTTCCATAATTCGTAAGTCCTCTAAGAAACCTGTGGTTCCAAAACCCAGAAGAGAGCCATATATGAAAGTTGTGGAAGTGGAAAATGTTGAGGGAGAAAAGTCTGGTGAAACATTGTCTGAGAAGTCTGCAAAGAAAGAGAAAAGTGTGAGAAAGCATGTGAAAAGAAAGGTCGGTGATAACAAGGAACCCGGTTCCTCCAAGAAGTTCAAAGTAAGCGTGTCTAAGGACGAAGGCATAGAAAACTTTAGAAAGCAGAGAGTGTTGTGGGGTAGAACATTTTCTCCTGACATTCTTGACATGATAGGGATACGTCAACTGGTTGATATTTGTGAGTTTCAAAAGTGGACACACTTGTTCACCAATGAGAGCCCCAAGGTTTATAAGGAAGAGGTGCGTAGCTTCTGCGCATACATGTTCACAGTGAAAGATGATAACATATGCTTGAAGGACAACATAGTAGATTTTGTGATAGACGAGGCTATGTTGGGGGACATTTTGGGAGTGCCTACTGAAGGGATCTCATCCATTGAGGGGACTTGTTCTTCTAATTTCAGAAGTGCCATTCTGAAGGATGATGTTGTGCAGCAAGGGGAACGGGTGCACAAAGGCCCTCCTTCTAGTGTATCAACTTCTTATTGAGATGGTGAATAAGGTCTTGCTTCCACGTGCGGAAAGGAGTTCCATTACTTCAAAAGCAGACCCATTCCTCATGAAGCACTGGATGCCTACACCACTATCAATCTGTATGGTCTCATGATAGAGCATATGAAGAAAGTGGCAGACTTCAAGGATGACAATCATGGTTTGCACTATTAGTTCTTGCTCACTCATGTATTTCACTTCTTCAAAGCCCCCTTGGGAAAAGCAACAGTGGGAACTCACAAGCAGACCTTCTCAAAGACCACCTTGGAGGAAATGTGAGTGCATTGATAAGAAAGGAGAGGTTGGCAGCAATTTCACTATTTCTCAATTGATTGATGATCAGAATGCTGCAAATGAGGAGATAAGGAGGTTAAAGGCACGAAATGTCATTCTTGTAGGGCAACTTAGTCAGGCCCAGGAGGCACCTGGTTCCAGCAGTGCACGAGGCACAGAGGTTGCTCGCGTAACCAAGGAGAATGCAGATATTAGGAAAAAGGTCGAGGACCTGAGGGAGTGACTGCTTAACGAACAAGTGTCTGAAAAATGCTCAATTGAATGTTCTCCTCATAACCCTTGCCTCCTCATCCCTGCGTCCTTCTTTTAGTTCTCCTTAAAACACCCCCCTTCCCAGTGTCCAGTTAAATGTTTTTTGTCCTTCATTGGTCCTCTGTTTGTTGTTTTTATGGCTGGTACTTTTAAGTTATTTTTTTGTGAATGGTTGTGTAACAACATTACTACTATTTCTGTTCTCCTTTCCGTCAAATTAATGAGAATATTGTCTTTCTGTTGTGCATGCTATTACTCTTATGTTATGTTTTTATCCATGCTTGTGTGCACACATGTGGTATGAGTTAATCATGCTGGACTTCTTTTTTATAATTACTTGTGCATAATCTTTTTATGATTCCAAAAGGCAAAAGAAAATTGAGAGGGGGAAAGAGGGAACCGATTCTCTCAGGGGGAATACAAAAAATATTGTATGGTGATCTGGTTCCCAGGGAAAACTTCAATTACAAGTTTGTCATCATCAAAAAGGGACAAATTGATAAGTTATGTACCTTTTTATATTTGATGATCTAACAAACTTTATGATAAGAACAAGATCGGGTACATGTTATACATCCTCAAAGTGCTCAAGAACAACAAGCCTCGAGTCGGGTAGAAGTTCCAACAACTAGATTCATAGAGACGACAGAGGGAACATATGGATATCAATTCCCTTGCTGACTGTACGAGTCAGCTCCCCACAGCTGTAAAGTCGCTGCAACTGTTCCTCTGCATACATGCAACCGTACAAACAGTGCATTAGTCACTTTACGGGGAATGTCTTGTACCAGATAATTGCTTGCATCATCCAAGTGACATCACTTGCATATTATCAACATGAGGCAAAAGAAAAACACACACTTGCACATCCAAAAAATCAACAAGTCTTCTCTCAAAGTGTGTTGCCATTTTGCAAGTGGCTTCAAGAACAAAGAACAAAGGACCATTTTCCAGCAGTGAGTTACCATATGTCCTTAGTTGTGTTGTAACTTTGTTAGATTGATCTACTTGTAATTCCTACTTAGCTTAGCTAGAAGCTTTGTGTAGGAAACCATTGTAAAACCATAAACCTTGTGTTTGTTACTTGGCTAGAGTTAGTCGAGTTGTGAGCTTTGTAATAGAGTTATTACAAAGAGGCTTGTAATAGAGTTATTACAAGTGAGTGGGGGATTAAGAGTTTAATTCCTAGATTACAATAATTTGTAATATGAAGTTTGCTCAGTAGTGAAGTTGAAATCTGACGAGTGTAGGTTGTGGTTTTTAATCTAGTGAGTTGGGATGTTTCCACGTAAAACTCTGATGTGTCATTTACTTATCTCTTATTCTGTGTGTTATCTAGGAACTGATGCTCTCTATACAGTTTGGTGGATGCTAAGTTTCCATCAGTTGTGTAAGGATTGCCAAAGGGGTTTATAGTGTCTCGGATCACTCCACTCGTTACCTAAAGTTTTGGGTTGAATAAGCAGATTTTAATTAGCAAAACCACGTATCTGTTTTCTTGAAGCCGCTCTTTAAGAAAGACGACAACGACAAATGATGGGTGAAAACGAAAGGCGTTTTCTGGAAAATCATTAAGGAAGCATGGAAAATCCTAAATTTATTGATAATTAAGATATTTTATCCCCCTTTTGCCATAGAGGCTAGAGCTCCTTACATCGACAACACTACTCGTTACTTGCTGACGAAATTCATTGGCAAATTCGTTTCGGCGTCCATGGTGGTTGAAATATGTAACTTTCTCGTAAAGAAAGACAAATTGGTCCCACAAGTTTTGACATTTCATTGGTGATTGAAATAATTTTTTGATGGGATTTGTTTCAATTCAATTCGACATGAATCACAAATATCGTGCACCCAGGAATCAAAAGGACAGGTACATGAACTAATTAATTAAGAAAATATTGCAAGGCAATGCATGGTCAAATACAAACATATTTTGGCTAAGTTCTAGGTGTTATAGTACTTCAATTTATGGGTGATGTCTCATTGATAATCTTGTTTAAGAGGTATTGGAAATTTGGAATAGAAGTAATGTTGATACTATACGTCTTCCGCAAAACGAAATGGGATTAGCAAGAGAGTTCTTGATGATTCTAAGGGTGTCTAACGGGTGGGCCGGGCCGGGCCGGGTAGCCTTTTTTTAACCGTACGGGTTATGGGATCGGGCCGATTACGGTTAATTATTAACAGGTTTAACGAGTTCGGGTTTATCCGGGTAAAAAGTAACCCGTACGGGTAGAAGTTTAAGGGGCCGGGTTACAAGTATTTCAATTTTTTTTTCTAATTTTTTGTACACGTATTGTAATTTAAATAAAATATAAAGTAAAATATATAAAGATAAAAATAATTATGGAAAAAATTGCACTTATAAATTGCAAGTGCAACATGTATTTCAATTTTCAATTTTCAAATTTCAAAATTCAACTCTTACAAGTTACAAGTTACAACCAAGTACTAAATTTGACAAGTACTAAATTCAAAGGTTTTGCATTGCCCTTGTAAGTTCTTCATAATCAATATGAACTGATTGTCCTTCTTCTGGAGTGTTAAATTTAGATGGGTTACCATGTGTTAATATATCTCCAATTTCCTCGTCTTCTGGGCTATCAACATCTTCACGTCCTTGATTTCTTCGTTCCGATCTAATCCAATCTCTGAAACATACTAAAACTTCCAAAGCATTGCTTCCCAATGAGTGACGGGTGTCTCCTAGTTGTTGTCTTGCTTGACTAAATGCACTCTCTGATGCAACAGTTGAAATTGGCACATTCAGCACGTCCCGAGCCATAGCGGAAAGAACAGGAAATTGCTTTTCATTTTCACGCCACCATCCCAACGCTGAAAATTCCTTTGTGCGAATCTCCTTTTGCTTCTGCAAGTAGAAATTAAGTTCATCAATGTTCCTGCTAATGGTCTGAGTTGTAGGAAATGTAGAAAAAATATTAAAACTATCAACTATTTCATTATCACACAAAGTAGTAGAACTTGAAGAAATGGTACACTGCATATTGGGATTAACATTGGCTACATTAAGAGCAACATCATCAATTATATTTTCATAATAATTATATAATTTTTGTAAATTATCATTTAGATTGTTCATACAAGTAAAAATATCTGGGGTTTCAGTTTGTCCAATCTTCATGTAAGTATATAAAGCATTGATTAATTGGTGACAATCATCCATCTTAATAGAAGGATTTAAAACAGCGTCAATTAAGTAAATCTGAGGAGTTGGAAAGAAATATTTTTTGAATTTGTCTTGCATTTCTTCAACAGCAACCATATATATTTCTTTCTTCTTAAATTCAAAGAGTAGAAAAGCAATTTCAGTTATATGTCACTAACCTTGCTTTATATCTCTCAATCTCCCCACTTGGCTGGAACGACTCGGCCTTGAGAAGCTTGTATCCTTTGGATTCTTGGGACCTAACGAGCCAGGACAGCCTATACCGAAGGAGAGAAATTCATACCCTGCCGATTTCTTAGCTAGCGCCATACCTGTAGTAGGAGATACCATAGTGACTTGGCCCATTACTGGGTTCCATCCTCTGGCAATTATCGACTCGGGAATGAACGAAGTCGCTTCACTTCAAAGTAGAGGTTTGTGGTAACGGTGGACTGACAGATCAGCTCCAAGGCATTGCATATACATGTCCCTAAGTTCATCAAGCATGTTCAACTATTAATCAAGGAGATACCTCCCTGACCCTATTCAGTTGCCAAAGATGACCCCTCGTCTTGAGCTACGTTCATTCATTGTGTTCGGTCGGTGCTCCTTTCTCATCTCAGCAACCCAACCTATACAAAGGGCATCAAAGCCCCTTGACTAGCACTCTGCCGGATCAATCACATTTGACACCTAAGGAAGGAGAATTAGCGGCATCTCCTTCGAGAAGTCTTTTCTCCTCATCGCTAGCCAGTCGGGGGTTTACCGTCATCCCTGAACAATTTGGCTGGAGTTTCAGAGGGAGAAATAATCCGCTCATGATGCGTGGAAAGTAGGGAGCTCGCAGATGAGGAATTCTTCCGCTACGACCCTTAGGCGAGCTAATCAGTCTTGCTTTGCCAAAAAATAAAATCATTATAAAAATTTATGTAAAAATTGGATAACATCATTAATGACCTCCCAGGTAGCAGATGTTAACATACGGTTTCTATCAGTACAATGCGCATTAGCAACTTCAGTTATTGGAAATCTATATTTATAGCAACATTTTCAAAATATGTAAGTATAATTCCACCTAGTAACAATTTCGTCTGGCATGAATCTTAGTTTAAAATTATACTCGGTACACTTATTCTTAAATTCCTTAATTCTAGATTGTCTGTTATTTCCTTCAATAACACCAACTGCTCTTCTAACATGAATAATCTCAGTTGAAAATAAATCAAGGCCACTTTTAACAATTAAATTATAAATGTGACATGCACACCTAACATGAAAAATTTCTTCAAGTGGCGGTTGCAAATGCATTTTTAATAATGAAATTGCGGCAGTATTGTTAGAAGCATTATCAAAAGACATACACAATACTTTTTGGTTAAGATTATAAAATTGAACAACTTCGCAAATAGTACTACTTATAAAAACAGCATTATGACTCTGATCTTCATCATATTTAAAAGCGATAATACATTTTTGCATACAAAATAAATCATCTATCCAATGACATGTAATTGTCAAATAATCATTTCCATTAACAGCATGGCCAATATCAGAAGTTAGAGAAACTCTACAGGGAAGGTGTTCAAACAAATAACGTATGTATGTTTGATATTGACCATGCAATCTAAAGATATCAGCTCTACAAGTACTTCTAGGGATACCTTTAAATAAAGGATTATAAATCCTTTGAATATACATAATAAGATATGATGAAGAAGCAAAAGAAAAAGGTAGACAACCCAAAGCAATCATTTTTGCTAACTCCTCACGATCCTTCATTTTATTATATTTCATAAGTCCTCCAGTAGTAGGGTTAAGAGTTGTTTGATTTTCATCACCATCAGAGGCCCATTCTATGGGATGATCAATTCTCATATGTCTAGTAAGAGTCTCAGTCCCCCCTAAATTTCCNTGGAGCCACAGGTGGTCTACTACTAGTGTCACAACCACCACCCCTTGTAGCAACTCCAACACTACCAGCTCCAGCACTACTAGGTGTAACTGGTATCTAATCTTCCATTTCTAATTCATTATCTTCTATTCCAAAATCTTCTTGTAATTGTTCATAATCTATATGATCATTAGGCGAAGTTTCGGAAACATGTGTAAATGGGATATTACTACTACTACCAGATGTTGAAGGACTTCTACTAGTAACTTTTCTACACGCTCTTTTAGCAGCATTAAACATATTGTAAAATTTAAGTATAAGCAAAAATTAAATATGCAAATAAAATAATAAATAAGAGAAAGAGTTGGAGAGAGTGCACCGAATTCGGCAGTAAATTGAGCACTTGATGATTACGCAACTCCAAATCAAACGTCAAGCAAGTATTTCAATTTTGAAGTTCAATTGTTCAAACTTCAAAATCCGAATGATAAAACACGATAAATTAAATTCCAAATAAAAAAGCCAAATAAAATTAGAAGATGAATTGAAGACTTGAAGTCTTGAAAATTGGAGAATGAGAGAAATTGAGATTGAGAAATGATAGTTGAGTGAAGAAATGAAGAAGAGGGGGGGGGGGGTTATTTATAGTTTTAGAGAAGGTTAATTTTGTAAATTGAAAATAGGTTAATTTTTAAAGAAAAAAGGGGCTATTATTGCAATTTACCCGTTGGGCAACGGATCCCTGCCAGGGGTGACCGTTGCAAACGGCTAGTGGGCCCCACAAGTTTTAAAAAATTAAAAAAAAAAAACAACAAAAAAAAGTTGTGCCGTTGAACCGGTCCGTGTTGGGCCGGTCGGTACCAGCACTGTTCATATGGACCGGGTTTGACCGGTCCGGTTACTCGTTAAGAAAAAAAAGGGTTTCAACTCCCCTAACCCCCTTACCCAGCCCCATACGGTCCCCTATGAACCGGGCTGATCCGGTTCCGGTTTTAATCGATCTGGGCCGGTCCCGTGACGGGTCAACCCGGCCTCTTAGTCACCTTTAGACGATTCTTGTTTACCACCAAGTCTAATCAGCAATTTCTCATCAGTCTAGTGATGTCAATTTTATATATAGCACCTGATTAGGACTCATGAGAGGTTTATTATAGAAAAAGAAAAGCAGTCATTCCATCAGTGAGTTTATGTGGGGACAAATTCATCATTGGAAACGAATTTTCTCACCATCAAATCATAAACTAGCTGGGCCATGAGTATTAAATCTCTCTTTCAATTTATATATTTTATATTTTTAGATTATTTAAAAAAAAATATTTGTACTTCTTATATATAGTACTCCACTCAAGTGGTAACTTTTTAAAGGTAATATATAACACACATTTTTAACTTAGAATTACAAGATTAAAAAAAATTGTTATTCTTTTAAATTTTATGCCCAATCAAACTAAAACACACGTAAAATAAAATAAAGAAATAATAAATAACAAAAATGATGAAACGAAATAATAAGCTCTTATTTTTATTGATGAGTAAGCTTTTTATTGCTGTCACAATTCAGAATGGAAAAATCAGTCCTCTTGTTGGGGGACTATAGAATTTAAAGCTACGTTTATGGAAAAGAGAATATTGGGTCCCAAAATTAAATATGGAAAGTTCCAAGGTTAGCTCCAGTAGGACACATAGTCTAGTGGGACTAATAGGCCCACAATTCTTGGTTGCCGACGTACTGTTACTGTCCCTCTTCCTCTACCTTCTATGTACAATTCTACTGCACTTTATGAAGGAATTAGAAAGAGATGAATAATAATGAAAGATTTATCATTCAATAATTAATAATGAAGAAAATGTTATCTGATGATTTAATGACTAATAACGTTGAATGGATTGTTATGCAAAGATTACGTATTTTAATGATAATTTTGCCTTTAAAACTTTTTAAGTCTATGTTAATATATGTATTCGTATTTCAATTTGCATCTCTGCATGAAATAATATGTCAATTCTCACCTAACTTAAACCAAATCTACTATATATATATTATATTAAAAGCACGAAAGCTTTAGCAAAATCTCGTTCGTCTTTTTTATCTTTTAAAATAAATTTCACACTTGACAAAATAGTCATTTAATTATTTTCTGATATTTCAGAGTTCATAATCAACTTGCATTTTATTTCCCTAATATTTAGCATATTAAATATTCCTTGTTTGAACTTCTCTGATGAGGCCTAACGTGTGAAATAAGCATGAAAAACTAAACAAAATATTTTCAATTTTCAGAAAAGGAAAATTAGAGGCTTAGAATTGGTAGTCGATTGCTTCGCTGGCCAATGAAAAATTTCATTTTTATGTCCTAATTTTGGTATAAAATATTTAGCTTTCAAATAATCTTTTCTATATGTATTTACTTTTACCAAAGTAAGAAACAAATAAGAAGCACAAACAATTAATATCCTTTGATTACAATTAGTGCAAAATATTGTGAAGCAAAATTGTAATTACAAATAATTTTTTATAACGATATATTTATATGTTTAATTAGGATACTAAGCATGAAAATCTAATCAAAGCTAACGATATAATACTAGAGAAGTAAATGAATTTGAGTGGACTTCATTTTCTAATTTCTCATATTATTCAATGAGAATACATGCCATACCTACTTTTGAAATTCTAATTACAATTAAGTTCTAGCTTTCTAAATATTATTTTTGTAAAATATTTGAAAAGCACACTGACCAATAATAAGACAAATTACTAAAAAGATATTTAAGAAAAGACAAAGACAAAAAAAAATTAGACAGTTCTATCAACACAAAAATTCAAAAGTGAAATATTAGATTAGTTTTTTACTTCAACAATGAATGAGCTACTATATGAAGAATTTGAATGAATAAAGAACAAAATAAGAACAATAATTAAATCTTTAAATTATTAATTAGCAAAAGAATTCAGCTTAATTATTTTTTTAAATTCATCATATAAGTAAATTAGTATTCAGGCTAACATAAATCTTAGAATATATAAATTTATCTCCAAAGAAAGAGCATTAGTGGTGAAAAAAAAGGAACAAAATTAGTTGAAATTAGTATTAAGAATCAAATTAGTAAAAATACAAACTTAAAATAATGAGGATGAAATAATGGTAGACAAAATGTATCTTAAATAAGTTGTCATGACTAATAATAATAATAATTATTATTATTATTATATGCATTTATTCCAAAAGGCAACTCCTAGAGGTTTTATATATTAAGTTCATAGTTGTAAAATAGTAACTTAACATCAGTTATTTTTAAACTTTACATTGTCACTTATTAATTTTTTCTATGAGCTATAAGACAACCTCGTCATTTCTAAAGACCAAAAGATTTAAATGATTGATTTATCTTTGTTAATAAATTTTTTATGTAATTTGTTTGTTTTTAGTATTGGGCTATAGAAATAACAATAATAAGATACTTTTGTAGAATTCCTCATAAATCACAATAAGGTATATGAGGACTTTTATTGGCAAAATTTCTTCCTTGTGTCCGTCATCATTTTCAAGAACTTACATTTATAAGTCAAATATAATATTTATATTAGTTTCTAAAATTAATGGGTATACGCGTATCCTAATACTTATATTATTTAATAGCACCAGCCAAAGAATGGATAAAGTTATGCGGGAGTTTATTTTTGTTGTATGTCCATCCAAACGCTGTATTAGCTATGCGGCTATTAATTCGTCTAATCCCTCCAACCAATTAGTCAATCTCCAACTCAACAACCAAAGTAATAGAGATGGCTCTGAAACCACAACTGATGTTTGACGGGTTCATTTATTAAGCGGAACAATATGTGACAGTGACATACTCTATATATCTTGATGATTGGTTGCAAACTCGGATACATATAAGTAACTATCGTTATCGTCAATAAAATTTTAAGTTTTGACACAAGAAGATGGCCATTGGATTAGGTGTGACAATTATTATGAAATTGTTACAAATCATAAGAGGGGGCCAGTGCGTTTGATACGGCAGATCACATTTTCCAGACAGAATAAATCATTTTTTGAAAAATTTAAAATGTTCTTGATAACGTCCTTTAATTTATTGCTTGGTTTGTGAGTGAAAAATAATTCTTGGAAAAATATTTCCTTAAACCGATGATACAGTATGAGATTGTGAGTATTAAAATTTTTTTTATACTTATATTGTCTAACTATAACAGAAATAATATATATATATATATTAAGAATCAAAATATTGTAAAGGGAAATTACTTTTATAATCAAGTAAGAGAAGTCATTTTTCTTAGATGACAACTAAATATTAAAAAAACTTTTTTTTTGGAGTTATTTCCACCATATATATCAAGCACTTACACACCCTTAGGGCTTGTTTGGTTGCATGTAATAGGAATAAGACGTTGCAAACCCTGCATAAAATCCAACGTTAGCAATGTAGTGTTTGCTTATCGATTTTGGTGCTTTCATAACATTCAACTTTACAATATAGTTTGGTTGTCCTTCTTGTTGACACCATCAAAATTTACATGCATAAGTTAGGTAAGATGTATTATTTTTATGTGAAATAAAAGGTGTAATAAGAATTAGTAATACTTATACTACTAAACCAAATAAAATAACCAAATTAATCATCCTTATGCATTAAACTTCTTTTTTATTAAAAAAAAGGTAAGCAAAATATATTTTAATCCATGCATTATGAGTCATGTATTATTAATTGTTGTAATACTGATGTCTACATTACAATCCTTGTATTAATAATTCTTGCATTGCAATCTCTATATCTGCATAGCGTATCTCTGAGCAAACGACCCATGGAGTCGAGAAATATCAACAAATGCTCCAATGAATTGGTGGAAGATGCAGAGGAATCTCTAGGAGGAGCAAGGGCGGAGCTTGAGCGTTGGGACCAGATTCGGCCGAACCCATTAGTTTTTGTTCAAACCCGGTTATCTTAAAAGTCCTTAAATATGTATGAATTATTAATTTAGAACCTAGTAACTTAAAACGATTAGAATCCTGAACTCATAGCCTTGAAATCTTGGCTCTACCTCTCTGGAGGAGTCGTGCTATATATTACTTCCTTCGGTCCACTATACGTGATCTTTTGAATGTTTTCACACATATTAAAAAATCTACCTTTTAGTATTAATTATAAATAAAATTGACCATATTTACTTTAATTTGTATATTGGAATACAACAAGTATTCCTGGACTCTTTACTCCAGTGATAACTTTAAAAAAAAAAGTTAATTCATTCTTGATATTTAAAAAAATTAAAGATTATGTACCGTGGAAAACGTCAAAAACTCAATTAAAGTAGACGGAAGGAGTAGTCACAACGCCCACAATGATTTGGCGGTCAATCATTAGGAGATTCCTCCTTTCCGATATTAAGACATATATATGTTATTACACTGTCTTTTGGTTCGGCCAAAAATCCAGAAATTATGGTCCTTTCACACTTTGCCCCTTTTATCATGCCAATGGTTATACTACTGTTTCTCTTCTTGACGTCTTCCATTTTAAATTTCTGTAGAATCTTCGTATTGGTACTGCCTCCGCTTTGTGGCCGTTACTTTACCCTTTAACATTTTTCTTTGTTTTTTAGCCGTTCTTGTAATTTATCCTAAGAATATTTTACCAGCTCATGTTAAAAATGAAAGTGAAGTGGCTCGTCGACAGAACTTACAACACTGCTGGCTTGTTGACAAAGGCACAGAGCTAACACTAGTCATCACTTTTTAGAGAGAGTATAAACATATGCACAATAATGGATGTCAGTAATGGCAATCATAGGCTAAGGTGGGCTCTCAGTATAATGATTTGCTCATCAATAAAGAATAACAACAGCCACATACATATTACTCCTATAAAAACCTGTCAAGGGTGGGACTACTCAATTTTCAGAACAAAAATCTAAAGAATAAATATTTTTAATTATCCATCTATTTCTTGTCCTTCAAATTATTGTCCACCTGGCTCTACTACAATGCCAAATCTTCAGTGGATTTCTGAGTTCTGATCCATGCAACAATGAAGATCAACCGAACAAAAAATTATCATTACAACTTAATAATAATAACTATCCCAAATTGAGTTTGTAATTATTTTTACATGTATACCTGCTTTGGCTTCTCTCCCTTCAACTTTACTGGGAAAAATAAATCTGAAAATTGTTAACCTAAGAGGGCAAAGCTCTTACTTGCTAATAGTCTCATACACAATGTGTTTATTTACTAAGATTAAGAAAAAGGATCTTTATTGAAAATAATGAAATTTCTATTCTTTATGTATATACACAAGTCCTTTTTGTGCTTTCTTTCTTGTAATGTTTCTACTCTTTATTTTAGCCCCGTTGTTTCTATAATTATTTGCCCGTACACGAACAACATATGTTTCTCCGAAAAATAAAATATTCGTAAATAGATTATTTTATTTTCTTCAATATGTAAACTTAGCTTGCCCTGGTAAAAAAAAAATATGAAACTGATTTCGAGGATCATTATTAAGAAAAGAGAAGAATAGCAATAGAAGAAAGAAAATAGTACAGAAGAATGATCCTAGTATAATATAGTAGTAGGTAATTGTGTGTGAAAATGAGTTGTTAACCTAGTGTGTAAATATTTTTGTTAACAATGTTAAAGTATAGAACATGATTTTCTTATTTACTTAGTAGGGAATTATATTTGGGAAGTGGTAGACTAATTTTCTCTAGTATTCTAAAAAAATTACAATGTGCGTCAGAATGCAAGCTCACAATAGACACAGCCTGCAAAAATTAGACAACCAATTCTTTTGTCGTCGTCCACAATTTATTGAAGCTGTAAATCCTGTTAATATGTCGTCTCTCTGTGAATTATTTCACCACATGTCTATTTTTTGCACGTTGCCAGAAAATAATACATAGAATAATGCCCACTTGTTCTTCTTTTTGACCTGACAGACTAAAAGAATTAGAGGTAAGGAAAAGAAAAAAGAGTGAAAGTCTGTGTTGGCTCTGTAGTTTTTTACACAAACTCTGTTATAGTCGGTATGAATTGTTATAGTCAATTGATGTTGATGGCACAACCTCTTCTCTTCATGTCTATTCGCCCTTTGGGCCTCTCCCTGAACAAAAGGTGTCTAACGGGCCGGGTTGATCCGTAATCGGACCGGTCCAGACCGGTAAAATCAGAATTGGATCGACCCGGTTCATAGGGGGCCGGGTGGGGCTGGGTAGGGGGGTTGGTCCATTTAATTTTTTTTAACGGTTAACCGGATCGGTCAAATCCGATCCATGTGAACAGTGACGTATACCGGTTTAACCGGCCGGGACCGAACCGGTACAACGGCTAAATTTTTTTTGTTGGTTTTTTTAATTTTTTGAAAAAATTGAAATACCTGTAACCCGGCCCGGCCCCTTAAACCCCTACCCGTACGTGTTACTTTTTACCCGGATAACCCGAACCCGTTAACAATTAACCGGTACCGGCCCGTACCCCCAACCCGTCCGGTTAAAAAAAATGTCTACCCGGTCCGGCCCCGCCCACCCGTTAGACACCTTTACCCTAAACTCATGTCATGGAGTTGTTCTGAGTCCCTCACCCCCCCCCCCCCCC
>MDKH01086175.1:0-24060 GCA_005239495.1 Nicotiana undulata
ACATAGTAGCGCTTGACTGCGTCTGAGTTGATTGGTTTAGGCCAAATTTCTCCATCCATTTCTACCAGTATGAGTGTTGCTCCTGTTAGCACTCGGTGAACCATGTACGGGCCTTGCCAATTGGGAGAGAATTTCCCTTTCGCTTCGTCTTGATGAGGAAAGATTTTCTTTAACACCAGCCGCCCCTGTGTGAATCGTCTTGGTTTGACCTTCTTGTTGAAGGCTCTAGTCATTCTATTCTGATATAGTTGACCATGACAAATCACATTCATTCTCTTTCCGTCTATGAGGGACAATTGCTCATAGCGGCTTCTTACCCATTCGGCGTCGCTGAGCTTGGCTTCTTGTATAATTCTCAAAGATGGAATTTCAACTTCAGCATGAATGACGACTTCTGTACCGTATACCAACATGTAAGGAGTTGCCCCGGTTGATGTGCGAACCGTGGTGCGATACCCTAGTAAGGCGAATGACAGCTTCTCATTCCACTGCTTGTGCTTCTCTACCATCTTTCTCAGTATCTTCTTGATGTTCTTGTTGGTAGCCTCAATGGATCCATTCATTTGAGGTATGTACGCGGTAGAATTATTGTGCTTGATCTTTAAGGTTTTAGACATTACTCTCATCAAATCACTGTTGAGATTGGAACCATTATCGGTGATTATTGCCCTGGAACTCCAATCCGACAAACAATGCGGTCGCGGACAAAGTCGGCTACCACTTTCTTAGTAACTGCTTTGTAAGATGCTGCTTCGACCCATTTGGTGAAATAGTCAATGGCAACCAGAATAAACCTGTGTCCGTTGGAGGCGGCAGGCTCGATTGGTCCAATAACATCCATGCCCCAAGAGGCGAACGACCAGGGTAAACTTGTTGCATTCAGATCATTGGGAGGTACCTTTATCATGACCCCATGTATTTGACATCGATGGCATTTGCGGACATACTGGATGCAGTCTGTTTCCATGGTCATCCAGAAATAACTAGCCCGAAGTATCTTCTTTGCTAGAACAAATCTATTCATATGAGGACCGCATGTACCAGCATGTATTTCCTGCAACAGCTTCGTCGCTTCCTTTGCCTCGACACATCTTAGCAAACCCAGATCGGGAGTCCTCCTATATAGGATTCCTCCGCTGTGAAAGAAATTGTTTGATAACCTTCGAAGAGTGCGCTTCTGAGTAGTGCTTGCAAGCTCTGGGTACTCTCCCTCTGCCAAGTACTCCTTAATGTCATGAAACCAAGGCTTTCCATCTGCTTCTTCTTCAACATGGGCGCAGTAGGCCGGCTGATTCTGAATCCCCACCGGGATAGGATAAATGAAGTTCTTATTTGGATGTTGGATCATAGATGACAAGGTAGCCAATGCATCGGCGAACTCATTCTGGATTTTGGGAACGTGCCGAAATTCAATTTTTGTGAACCTCCTTCTTAATTCCTACACACGATGTAGGTATGGCAGTATCTTGTAATTCTTGGTCGCCCATTCTCCTTGGACTTGGTGTATCAATAAGTCTGAGTCACTAATTACTAATAATTCCTTAACATTCATGTCAATGGCCAAGTTGAGCCCCAGGATGCAGGCGTCATATTCAGCCATGTTGTTGGTGTAGGGAAATCTGAGTTTGGCGGATACCGGGTAGTGTTGACCGGTTTCTGAAATTAAGACTTCTCTAATACCCACGCCTTTGATGTTTGCAGCCCCATCAAAGAACATCCTCCATCCATCGTAGGATTCTACAATGTCCTCTCCTACGTATGACACTTCCTCATCGGGGAAATACGTTTTCAATGGTTCGTATTCTCTGCCCACAGGATTTTCAGCAAGATGATCGGTTACTGCTTGTCCCTTGACTGCCTTTTGAGTTACGTAGATTATGTCGAACTCACTTAACAGGATCTGCCATTTAGCTAGCTTGCCAGTGGGCATGGGTTTCTGAAAGATGTACTTGAGCGGATCCGTCCTTGATATGAGGTACGTTGTGTAGGCACATGAATAATGCCTCAACTTTTATGCGACCCAATTCAAAGCACAACAGGTGCGCTCTAATAGAGAATACCGGGCCTCATACGTCGTAAACTTCTTGCTGAGGTAGTAAATTGCTTGCCCTTTCCTCCCTGTTTCATCATGTTGCCCGAGAATGCAACCAAAAGCTCCATCTAATACGGCCAGGTAGAGTAATAGGGGTTTACCCGGCTCTGGGGGTATCAAGACTGGTGGTGTTGAGAGATACTCTTTGATTCTGTCGAAGGCTTTTTGACAATCCTTGGTGCATTTGGTGGCAGCATCCTTTCTTAGCATTTTGAAAATTGGTTCACAAATGACGGTAGACTGGGCTACGAACCGGTTGATATAATTGAGCCTTCCCAGAAAGCTCATAACATCCTTCTTGTTCTTCGGTGGTGGCAATTCCTGAATGGCTTTGACTTTGGATGGATCCAATTCTATTCCCCGGTGGCTTACAATGAAACCCAGTAACTTCCCAGCAGGAACCCCGAACGCACACTTTGTAGGGTTAAGTTTCAGATTGTATATCCTTAACCTATTGAAGAACTTTCTCAAATCTTCCATGTGATCAGCAGGTTTCTTTGACTTAATGATGACATCGTCTACATATTCCTCGATATCTTTGTGAATCATATCATGGAATATAGTAGGCATGACCCTCATGTAAGTAGCCCCTGCATTCTTCAGAGCGAATGTCATCATCTTGTAGCAATACAATCCCCACGGTGTAATGTATGCCGTTTTCTCAGCATATTCCTCGTCCATCCAAATATGATGGTAACCAGCAAAACAATCTACAAAGGACTGCAGTTCGTGCTTGGCACAGTTGTCAATTAAGATGTGTATGTTTGGCAAGGGGAAGTCGTCTTTCAGACTGGCCCGGTTGAGATCCCGGTAGTCGACGCCGACTCTGACCTTCCCATCTTTCTTTGGTACAGGCACAATGTTGGCTAACCATGTAGGATATCCGACCACTCGGAGAACTCCGGCGTTGATCTGTTTGGTGACCTCTTTTTTGATTTTCAAGCTCATGTCTGGCTTGAACTTTCTGAGCTTTTTCTTCACGGGTGGGCATGTTGGATTAGTTGGCAGTTTGTGGGCCACAATAGATGTACTGAGGCCAATCATGTCGTCATATGACCAGGCAAATATGTCCTCATATTCCCTTAAGAATTCTGTATATTCCTCATTTTCTAACGGAGACAGATGAATGCTGATGCGTGTTTCTTTGACGGTCTCTGTGTTTCCCAGGTTGACGACCTCATTCTCATCCAAATTAGACTTAGGCCTATTCTCAAAGTTCTCGACCTCCTTAATAATATCCTCAGGTATATCATCCTCGTCTGACTCAGGATCCATTTGTTGCGTTGTCTTGTTGCAGGTCACGGTCGTCGGT
Organism: Nicotiana undulata; assembly: GCA_005239495.1. NCBI lineage: Eukaryota > Viridiplantae > Streptophyta > Magnoliopsida > Solanales > Solanaceae > Nicotiana > Nicotiana undulata. The sequence continues at coordinate 3,405 of MDKH01086175.1, forward strand.
TCATCAAGATAAGTAATAGTAATGTTGTGTAAAATAAAGTAATGGGGAGGAAAACAGTAGCAAGTAAATATAGGATTTATAAAGAAACTGGAAATGCTTTGATAAATTGAATAATTGTTTGAACATGGGAGCTCTTTCTTGCAAAAATTAAAAATGCGAAAAGGAAGAAAATTATTTAAATAAATAAACTATAAATAATGCTTGTTTTGTTAGCCTTGCTACCCCGAGGCTTGACGGGCTTTGGTTGTCCTGACGGACCAATTGTTGAGATGTGATCCTCTGCTCACGACTTGTATGGAAGGGCCTTCCTCCCCCTACTCTTAAAGAATGACACAACAGTCCATATCCTCATCATCCAGAAATAGATCCCTTATTGCCGCTAGCACTTCCTCCTCGTCTGTACCATATGTGATGTCAGCTGGCTGGAAAGTCTGCTTTATGCGGGGTATTGGCTGTTCCAATGGGTAATAGGGGCCGCACCATGGTGGCGACCAGTCCCTGAACTCCTTCCAAGTGTACTCGTACCCTAGACCAAAAGTAGTACCTTGCTTCTTGAGTGTTATTGGCTTTGTTATTCCTTGAAGATGCTTACCGAGCCCTTTACCCGGCTCGTACCCTTGCCATTTCAATATGCTTTCGGTTTTACTGCCCCACCACTTGTCTTTGTCAATGGAATTAACACGATCTATGTTGTGATAGATTTCTCCGCCCAACTTTCTCCTTCCATCGATGACCGAAAAGGTCTAGCGACCGTAGATATGGTTTCTACCGTCTCCATGAATGATTACCTCTTGATGATTCCTTTCAAACTTCACAGCTTGATATAGGGTTGATTCCACGGCCCCAGCAGCGTGGATGCAAGGTCGTCCCAACAGTAAATTGTAGAATGCGGGCACATCTATTACTTGGAAATCTACATCGAACCAAGTTGGTCCCATCTGTAAGCATAAGGTGATTTCCCATGGTGGACCTCTGCGAACCATCGAAGGATTTTACATTGATCTCTCCTTCCATTATCTCGTGTAGACTCTTTCCCAATCTCTTAAGTGTGACCAGCGGACAAATGTTGAGACTGGAACCCTCATCAATTACGATCCTTGTGATGAAATGATCCTCACATTGTACGGTGATGTGTAGTGCTCTATTAAGCCCTAGCCCCTCGGGTGGTAGCTCATCTTCATGGAAAGTGATATTGACTCTCAAGTATCTGGCCTACCATGTTGGCCATTTCCCCACGTATGCTTCACTCAGCCCCCTTAGCAAAGCACTCATGTGAGTTTCAAAATTTTGTAACAGGGAGAGGATAGATATCTGAGCTGGCGTTTTGTTCAACTGGTCGAGGATTGAGTATTCCTTGGCTTGTATCTTTCTCCACTAATCGTCTGAACCTGTTTCAATGATGGCGGGGACAGTGGTTGGCCTACTTGCTAGACTCGGCTAGATGTTCAGTGGTATACACTCTGCCAGTTTTTGTCATACCCTGTGCAGCGATGGCTTCTTCAGACTTGCCTTTACCTTTCCTCCTTTCCTCAGTGGTATAGTCCCACGGAATGGCGTCTGAATAATAGGGTGTCGTTGTTGACATTTCCATTGGGATGGGTGTGGTCATTCTTGTTCTTGCCGGAGTATATGTTATAGATGGCCAGATTGCAACTTCGAGCGATCGCACAAATCGACTTCGATCGGTCCAGGAGCTTTTCCCTTGACGGGTGGTCTTGATTCAAACTCAAGTGGAATAAACATGTTTACCTCAACTTCCTCAGACGGCTGCATCTGGACCATGATCGGATTAAGAGTAATCGCAGGATTCTTCAGATCACCCTCGGCAATAAGCCCAATTAATCCCTCGGTATCCCAATCATCTTCAACCTCAATCATGTGGACACCGCCTTTATGGTCGGGTAGCGGATTATTGCGAACATTAGGAGCAGAGTCCTTAGCTACAATTATCTTGTTATCTATGAGGGTTTGTATCTTGTCTTTCAAGGAACGACATTCCTCGATGGTGTATCCATTCATGCCGGAGTGGCAAGCACATGTTTTGGTTGGGTTGACCCACTGCGATGGGTTCCCATGGATGACAGCGGGGATGGGTGTGACATAACCGGCGGCTTTAAGCTTTTCATATAATTGGTCAATGGGTTTAGCTATGGCAGTATACTGTTTTGGTGGACGACGGTCGAAGTTTGGTCGAGGTCGCAGGAAGTTTTGGAGATTAGGGGGTGATTGATAGTGAGAAGGTTGGGAATTGTAGGCATTATAGACGGGAGCTGGTTGTGAGTATCTGGGCGAGGTAGGCTGATATGTGGATGGTGAAGTTTGGTAGGCGGGTGAGGGTGTATGGTATTGGGTGAAGGTGCTTGGTAACTTGGAGCTGGTTGGTAAGTGAAGGAAGGTGTGGGGTATGCTTGGCATTTGGGAGGGGACTTGGCCTGCTTTCCCACCATCACGGCTCCTACATCCCTTTTCTTGGACACACTACCGGATTGCAGAGCTTTATTGGTAGCCTGTAAGGCTTCAAATTTAGTAACCATACCGTTTTTGATGCCTTCCTCGATTCGCTCTCCCAACTTGATGATATCAGAAAACTTGTGCCCCTCGACCATCATTAGACACTCATAGTACTGAGGATCTTGAGCGCGCACAAAGAATTTCTTCATTTGTTCTTTTTCCAAGGATGGCCTGACCTTGGCAGCCTCTGACCTCCAACGAGTAGCATACTCGCGAAAATTCTCAGTTGGTTTCTTCTTCAAGTTCTGGATGTAGAACACATCCGGTGCATTCTCTGTGTTGAATCTGAATCTATCCATGAAGTACGTAGCCATATTCACCCAATTGATCCATTTCTTTGGATCCTGATTGATGTACCAAGATAGTGCATCACCTTTCAAACTCCTCATGAAGAGTTTCATGCAGATCCTTTCATCTTTTCCCACGCCGACAAATTTGTCGCACTATGTCCTCAGATGGACTCTCGGGTCACCAGTACCATCAAACATTTCGAACTTTGGAGGTTTGTACCCCTCGGGCATTTCAACATCGGGCTGTATGCAAAGATCCTCATAGTTCAATCCCTCAACCCCTTTAACTCCTTCGACGCCCTGAACTCGGTTGGTCAATTTCTTGAGTTCCTCGGTCAGATTCCTGATGAGCTTGTCTTTCTCGTCGGACTCATAGGTATGCGGTGTGGAATGAGATCCGATTTCCACATAAATGGGGTTGTCATAAGCCTGGAGGTGGTCTCTCGTCTGATCCTGGAGAGGCGGAGTGTTGTAGTGACATGTGTTGCATGGTGCTGGTGGAACGGGATCTTTGGGGTGATTGGGTTGTTTTGGGACGTTTTGGGGTAAAGTGGGGTTCAGAGTATTTGGGAAGTGAACGTCGGGAACGTTGAGGGAGAATGATAAGTGAGCCAAATTCTTGACTTGGTCAAGTTCCTCTTGGAACTTCAGCAGCTTCTTCTCTAGTGGAGACATACCCTCGTGCAGAACCTGAATACCCTGACCATCAGTGATCTCAACCTATCCATCCCTGTTGTCTTTTCTAGTACCGCTTGCATCTGCCATCTTAGTTTTACCCTTGCTTTTTCCTTTGGGAGGACTGGGAGGAGGAGTTGGAGGAGGGCCCTTTTATCTGGTGCAGTAAGCTGTTGATGCCAGAGCGAACTAGCCTTTGGGGATGGGGAATAACTAACAAAAAGGCAGTGAAGTTAGTGAAGATTATGAAGAATATTGCGGTAATTTAAAACACGTAATGCGAAAATGTAAAACGCATCCTAAGTTGGGGAACCTCTTGATGCCCGAGGTAGGCTTAACGACAAATTAATTTGGAGAACTTAAATACTAAATGCCTCATTTTATTGATAATAAAATAGACGAATCCAACTTGACTCTAAAAATACGAAAATGTAAAATGTCACTAATGGCCAGGAGCCTTATTACATCAAAAGCAAAGACAAATCCTATCTATTTTGTCTCAGAAGGACCTTCCCCAGACTCGGCACTTCTACTTGCCTTGATCAACATTCCTATCTCGCGGAGTCCCGGCAGTAAGTAGGTCTTGGCTAGAATTCCTACTTCAGTTCCCTCGGTCTTTTGACAAGTCTCGATCCTCCTAAGGAACGTTTCCTCCAAGTCAACTATGCCTCGTTCCAAGTGTGCTAGCCTCTGGGTGGAAGTGATGGCCATGTCCTTCCATTCCTCGATCAGCTTTTTGTTGGCTATGTGGATTTTGTGATGATCTTCTTCACAGTCACGGAGCCTTTTGCGAAGCTGGTTGAGCCTAGTTGTTGCCTCGTCTTTCTCATCTATGACCCTATGTCCTCGAGCGAACCCTGGCTCAATATTTCCTCCCTAGTTTTCTTCCAACCATCCCAGATAGTAAGGAGAGCACAGAGAAGGTTCATCTCCGGAACATAAAACTCGAGCAAGATCCGTATCCAGGGAAGATCCATCCCTCAATATACCATATAGCTTCGGGCAAGAGCCATGCTCAGGGAAAATCCATCCCTCAATAGCTGTGCGCTCACTGGGGGTGTAAAGACTCCGGAGGGACTGTCAAGAACATAGCCCAAGCGCCATATCAAACCAACGAAGGAATGATTTATCTCAAAATACGGCTCTAGGCCTTACTCAGTCAACACTTTCCAGTCTCACTCACAATGCTCTCGATATGTGAAAACAGCTCAAACAAGGATAATGTAGAAGTAAACTAGCAATTTCTAAGACTGAAGCATGAACACATGTACTATGATAAGACTGAGCATATGCAAGTAATATCCACAGTTAGAGACAACAGTAACAGACCATTCCGGTCTCAACATATTGGCATTAAGCCTTAACAAGTATACTTATCATGTTTTCTTTTAGATTCAAGGAGTTTATAACCTTCACCGTACAAGTGTCAGGATAAAACAACAGCTAGACTGTGCCTTGGGGTGAGCCAGGCCACAACAATTCGGTACACACTCATATGCCCGTCACTTGGCGAGCGTGTCACCTTAATTAACACCAATTACCAAACAAATCTGGGGTTTCGAACCCTCAGTTCCAAGGTTGAAGCCGTTACTTACCTCAAAACCGGCTAAAGGACTACTCCGCAGTGCCCTTGCCTCTAATCTTGGCATCCGAGCGCTCCAAATCTATCAACAATCGAATGTACATCATTACAATGTGCTAAGGAGTGAGTGCCAATCAAAATTTACCAAAACACTCAAAATCTCGAAATTGGTCGAAACCCGGCCCCCGGGCCCACGTCTCAAAAATCAGAAAAATTCACAAAACTGAAATCCTTATCTGAACCCGAGTCTACCCATATCAATTTTATCAAAATCCGACCACGAATACCCCCTTCAATTCGTCAAAAAAAATTCCTAATTTTTTCTTCCCCTTCTTCCCCAATTTCCACTTTGATTCTCCAATTTCCATGGTAATAAGTCTCCCACTGAAAATCTCTCCAAAATCTCCCTTCGCCCGAGCTCTCTAATGGAGTTTAATGAAAAATGGCTATAACCCTCGTTTTTTGACTTAAAGATTCTGTCTAGTGCTTTCTTCTATGCGATCGCGGAGAGTAATTCAACAGCCCCCAATTTTAACGTTACGCGATCACAACATTCATCATGCGATCGCGGTTCAACCTGGTCCAAACTCAAGCGATCGCAAACATCCTCACGCGATTGCGATGCACAAAAGCTGACTCCCTCACGCGCCCAAATAGACCTACGCGATCGCGGACCGTACCACGCGATCGCACTGCATTGCCGCTTTGACCTCTGCGATCGCAACCTCCCTTCTGCGATTGCATTGAACAATTATCCAACCCCCCATTTTTAAGCCTACGCGATCGCAGGATACTCCTCGCGATCGCGGAAGAGAAAACCAGCAACAGGAAACACCAGATATCTACTACTTTCTCAAGCCACGAGTTGGTCCGTTAACCACCCGAAAAACACCCGAGGCCCTCGGGACCTCAACCAAATATACCAACACGTCCTAAATGATCATCCGAACTTAGTAGGGCCTTCAAAGCACCCATAACAACATCAGAACTCCAAAAATTCATCGAATTCAAGCCTAAGAACATTGAATTTCCTAAATTTTATCAACGATGCCGAAACTACCCAAAACAACTCCGATTAACCTGACATTTTGCAGACATATCTGAAATGACATTACGAACCTGTTCCAAGTGTCGGAATTCCATTTCGACCCCGGCCTATTTTCCACTGCCGACCGGAAATCGCCAAAAACCAACTCTCGCCAATTCAAGTCTAATTCTACACCGGACATCATAAAAACATTCCGAACACACTCCTAAGTCCCAAATCACCTAACGATGCTATCCGAGCCATAAAATCTGCATTTCGAGATCATTTACCAATAGGTCAACTCCGGGTTTGACTTTTCCAACTCTAAGGCTACCTTTAGAGACTAAGTGCCCAAAATTCCTTCTATAATCACTCTGAACCCGAGATATTCAATTCAATCATATCATGAACAATATAACCAAGCTACAACAAGATAGAAATAGATAAAATGGTGCATATTCTATGTAACGATGGACAGGGTCGTTACATTCTCCCCCTCTTATATAAACGTTCGTCCTCGAACGGGTCTAGAAACGTACCTGGAGTCTCAAACAAGTGAGGATATCTGCTCCGCATCTCCCGCTCGGTCTCCCAAGTGGCCTCCTCCACTGGCTGACCTCTCCACTGCACCTTCACTGACGCTATCTCCTTTGATCTCAACCTTCTGACCTCGCGAGCCAAAATAGCCACTAGCTCTACCTCATAAGACATGTCACCCTCAAGTTGAACTGTACTGAAGTCTATGACATGAGACGGGTCGCTAACATACTTCCGGAGCATCGACACATGGAATACCGGATGAACACTCGATAATCTGGGTGGCAAGGCAAGTCTATAGGCCACCTCTCCAACCTTCTGAAGCACCTTAAAAGGACCAATGAACCGAGGACTAAGCTTTCCCTTCTTCCGAACCTCATAACACCCTTCATGGGTGACACCTTCAGCAATACCTTATCACCCTCTATGAAGGACACGTCTCGAACCTTCCGGTCTGCATAGCTCTTCTGCCTGGACTAAGTTGTGCGAAGTCGCTCCTGAATCAACTTCACCCTCACCAATGCCTCCTGAACCAAATCTGGGCCTAACAACCTAGCCTCACCGGGCTCAAACCAACCGACCGGAGATCTGCACCTCCTACCATACAAAGCCTCATACGGCGCCATCTGAATACTGGACTGGTAGCTGTTATTATATGAAAGCTCCGCCAAGGGCAGGAACTTGTCCCACGGGCCACCAAAATCAATCACGCAGGCCCGCAAAATGTCCTCTAAGATCTGGATAGTCCTCTCCGACTGTCCGTCGGTCTGGGGGTGAAATGTTGTACTCATCTCTACCTATGTACCCATACCCCTCTGCAACGCTCTCGGAAACTGAGATGTGAACTGAGTACCTCTGTCAGAAATAATGGAAACTGGGACCCTATGCAATCGGACAATCTCCCTGATATAAATATCAGCTAACTTCTCCGAAGTATAAGTAGTACTGACTGGAATGAAGTGCGCAGACTTGGTCAGTCGATCCACAATGACCCAAACAACATTCAGTCCCTTCGAAGTCCGCGGGAGCCCAACTACAAAGTCCATGGTGATCCGCTCCCTCTTCCACTCTGGAATGACTAACTCCTGAAGCAACCCACCTGGCCTCTGGTGCTCATACTTGACCTGCTGACAGTTGAGGCACCATGCTACATACCCCACAATATCTCTCTACATCTGCCTCCACCAATACTGCTGTTTCAAGTCCTGGTACATCTTCGCGGCACCCGGATGGATGGAATACCGCGAGTTATGGGCCTCTACCAATATCAACTCTCTAAGGACCTCTACATCAGGTACACAGATACGACCATGCATCCTCATAACTCCGTCATCATCAATGGTCACATCTCTGGCATCACCTTGATGGACCTTGTCCTGAAGAACCAACAAATGATGGTCATCATACTGACGTGCTCTAATCTGATAATATAAAGAAGACTAAGAATCCATGATGGCTAACACCCGTGGAGGCTTTGACAAATCCAATCTCACCAACTGCCTTGCTAAGGCTTGAACATCTCATGCCAAGGGTCGCTCTGCTGCTGCAAGATAAGCTAAACTCCCCAAACTCCCTGTTCGGCGACTCAGAACATCGACCACTACATTGGCCTTCCCCGGGTGGTACATAATAGTGAGGTCATAATCCTTAAGAAGCTCCAACCACCTCCTCTGGCGAAAATTCAGGTCCTTCTGCCTCAGTAGATACTACAAACTGCGATGGTCGGTATAAATCTCACACTAAACCCGGTACAAATAATGACGCCAGATCTCTAAGGCGTGAACAATAGCAGCTAGCTCAAGATCGTGCACTGGATAATTCTTCTCGTGCACCTTAAACTGTATGGACGCGTAGGCAATCACCCTACCGTCCTGCATCAAAACTGCTCCTAAGCCGACTCTAGAAGCATCACAGTAGACTGTGTAAGAACCTGAACCAGTAGGCAAGACTAATACTGGAGCTGTGGTTAATGTTGACTTGAGCTTTTGAAAGCTCTCCTCACACTCATCGGACCATCTGAATGGAGCCCCCTTCTGGGTCAATCTGGTCAGTGGCGAAGCAAAAGAGGAAAATCCCTCCACAAAGCGACGGTAATAACCCGCCAAGCCAAGGAAACTCCTAATCTCCGTAGCTGAGGACGGTCTGGGCCAACTCTGTACCGCCTCTATCTTCTTCGGGTCCACTTGAATACCCTCATTAGACACCACGTGACCCAAGAAAGCTACCGAATTAAGCTAGAACTCACATTTGGAGAACTTTGCATAAAGCTTCTCCTCTTTCAACCTCTGCAACACAACCCGTAAATGCTGAGCGTGATCCTCCTGACTACGAGAATACACCAGGATGTCGTCAATGAACACAATGACGAATGAATCAAGGTAAGGTTGAAACACACTGTTCATCAAGTGCATGAACGCGGCTGGGGCATTGGTCAGTCCAAAAGACATAACTAAAAACTCATAGTGACCGTATTTGGTCCTGAAAGCAGTCTTCAGAATGTCAGAATCTCGAATCTTCAACTGGTGGTACCCAGACCTCAAATCAATCTTGGAGAACACCTTGGCTCCCTGAAGCTGATCAAATAAGTCATCAATGCGAGTCAAAGGATACCGGTTCTTTACCGTAACCTTATTCAGCTGCATATAGTCAATGCACATGCGCATAGAACCATCCTTCTTCTTCACGAACAACACCGGTGCCCCCCAAGGCGAAACACTAGGCCGAATAAATCCCTTATCAAGAAGTTCCTGAAGCTGCTCCTTTAATTCCTTTAACTTTGTTAGGGCCATACGGTAAGGTGGAATGGAGATAGGCTGGGTGTCTGGTAACAAGTCAATACCAAAGTCAATGTCCCTGTCAGGTGGCATGCCTGGCAGGTCTGCAGGAAATACATCGGGGAACTCACGGACCACCGGAACAGAATCAATAGAAGGATTCTTACTACCAACATCCCTCACAAAGGCCAGGTAAGACTCACATCCCTTCCCAATCATACGCTGGGCCTTCAAATAGGAAATCACTCTACCAGGCACATACTCCACCGAACCTCTCCACTCAATCTTTGGTAACCCTGGCATAGCTAAGGTAACGGTCTTGGCGTGATAGTCAAGAACAACATGGAACGGGGACAACCAATCCTTGCCCAATATAACATCAAAATCAACCATACTAAGCAATAATAAGTCTGCCCGGGTATCCAAACCCCCAATAGATATAATAAAAGACAGGTACACCCGGTCCACCACAACACTATCCCCCACCGGAGTCGACACATGAACAGGTGAAATCAAGGACTCACGGGGCATATCCAAGGGATGCGCAAAATATGATGAAATATTCGAATACGTAGAACCATGATCAAACAATACCGAAGCATCTCGGTGACATACGGAAATAATACCTGTAATCACTGCATCCGAAGCTATGGCATCTGGTCTGGCAGGAAGTGCATAGAAACGGGCTTGTCCTCCACCCAATCGACCTCCTCCTCTAGGGCGGCCTCAGACTGACTGAATTCCACCCCTGGCTGCCTGGGCGGGTGGGGTAGAAACTGGTGCTGAAGATGGAGGCTGGATACGCTGCTGATAAGAACTACCAGAAAGGCGGGGACAATACCTCTTGATGTGCCCTGGATCCCCATACTCGAAACAACCCTTCTCAGCAAAAGACGGTGGGGATTGAAGGGAACCCCTGGAACCAGAGTAGCTGCTAGAAGAGCTATGTGCTGAAGAACCCTAAACTGATTGAGGTCGAGATGAGCTCTGGGCTGGAAGTGCACTGAATGATGAACGGCCCGGGTGAGAACTACGGGGACCGTATCCTGACGAAGTACACATGTAAACTGGACGAGCTGGCTGAGGAGGTCTAAATGGACGACCTCTTCTATACTGAGACTGACTTCCCGAGTGAACACCACCATAACTACCAGATCCTTGAGGACTCTTGACCTCCTTTCCGACACGCTCCTGGCGGCGCACTGACTCAATCTCCCTGGCTATGTCAACTACCTCCTCGAAAGAAACCCCGGATACCCTCTCCCTGGTCAGAAAGATCCGTAACTGATAAGTAAGACCATCAACAAATCTCCTGATCCTCTCTCTATCTGTAGGAACTAGCCAAATGGCATGACGAGCTAATTCGGAGAACCTCATCTCATACTGCGTCACGGTCATGTCTCCTTGACGCAACTTCTCGAACTCCTTACGCAGCTCCTCCCTGCGAGACTGTGGTATATACTTCTCCAAAAAGAGAATGGAGAACTGGTGCCATGTAAGGGGCGCTGCATCAGCGGGTCTACGCCTCTCATAGGCCTCCCACCAAGCAAGTGTAGCTCCTGAGAACTGGAAAGTAGTAAATGGAACTCCGCTGGCCTCTAGTATCCATGTTGTGCATAGTATCCTCTGGCACTTGTCCAAGAAGGACTAGTCATCCTCGCCCTCTGCACCACTAAAAGTAGGAGGCTGGAGCCTACTGAATCTCTCCAACCTACGCTGCTCATCGTCAGCTAGGGCTGGAACCACATAATTCTGTACCGGAGCAATAGGTTGCACTGCAACTGCCCCAGGTGTTTGAAGTCCCTAGGTGACCTGCTCAGGAGTCCGGGTAGCTGGAGTCTGAATGCCTCTCCCGGCCGGAGAAGTAGCAGCAGTAGTGGACATCGCAACGGCCTGTGCCAAGCTGGTGCACACTGTCAAAATCTGGGCCAGGGTCTCCTGAAGACTCGGAATCACTATGGGCATTGCTGGTGCCTGAGCCTGCCCCGCTGGAATCTCATCTGCGGGGACCTGATCCGGAGCAACAGGAGGGTCCACAGGTGCTGCCCCGGCTGCTGTGCGGGCTGCACCCCTCCCTATGCCACGGCCTCTAGCTGGTCCTGCTGGTGTCTGATCACCACTATCGGTAGCACGAGTTCTCACCATCTATGAGAGAATGAGTTTCGCAACTCAATCATAGTTGATGGAATCATCAAAGATTTGACCTTTTCGAACTCTGTCTGTAACTCACTATCTTTTAAGCATCGGTTGCGACATCGAATGAGAAAATATCTCTCGACGCCGAGAATTATTTATATGTCCAGGTCGATTAGAGGTTCAGCGACACTCAAGACCCAGTTGCGAGCAATAGCGTCTTACACTTTCCCAAAGACCAATACACAAGTGATTCTCCATAGTCTAATCGATTGGAACATGTGCGATCCCCATCTAATGGAAAAATCAAATTCAATGAGGATATGGTTCATCCGACATGTACACGTCATGGGCAGCCGACTCTCGTTCTTTGGACCAACCTATGACCGAATAAAAATGAGTTCGTCACTCTTTTTCACATACACTGGGAGTTCCAATTTTTGCCTCTTCTTCTCCCTTTGAATCAAACTTTTCCTTGCCATAATGGTTGAATTCCTATTAGTATCATGACAACAGAAGTTTAGTTCCCGAGTTCAACAGAGTCGCACGACAAAATTCAAAGATGTAAAATTTTCCAAAGGGTTCTGTAGCCTCTCGAAGATAAGTACAGACGTCTCTGTACCGATCCGCAAGACTCTACTAAACCTGCTCATGACTGGTGAGACCTATCCAACCTAGGGCTCTGATACCAACTTGTCACGACCCAATTTTGGAGTTGTGATGGTGCCTGTCGTGGAACCAGGCCAGCCACCTATCTATAACAATTCTAGGTTCGATTATTGGGGAAAATGCTCCTTTTAATAGATTTGAAGTCAATAATAATAGTAAATCAGAAATTGGAGACAGTTTGTGGAAAACAAAACTCAAATCCTACAATCCCGGATCCGGTGTCACGCAGTCATGAGCTACTAATTCATAAACAAGACCCTAAAGAATTGACCAACATAGTCTGAAAGTAAATACGACAGATAGAAGAGAAAGAGATGACGAGATCACAGTCGCCAGCTGCTACCTCGTCAACTCCGATGAATTTGCTGTGACTCACTGACCAAAGGTGGATCTCAATGTACCTGGATCTGCACACAAGGTGCAGGGTATAACATGAGTACACCAACTCAATAAGTAACGAAAACAACCTATGGGCTGAGAGGTAGTGACGGACCAAACCTCCGTAATCATTTACAACAGTAAATAACTTGAACATGGCAATAAGATATTAGAAATAAGCATGATGCACCAACTATAACCGTAACCTCGCATAAGTTCATATAGGGCAAAAATGTCACGAACATGGTATGTAAACTCTCATCAGATAGTCCCCTCGGTACTGGAATTGACCATCAGGCCCTGGGAAAGTCCATCCCGGAATATACATAACACAGTGACGTAGTCACTCAGTACCGAAGAAGAAGAAGGCCAGTCCATCCCTATGGAGAAGGTCCATCTCCGGAACATAACACTCGAACAAGATCCGTATCCAGGGAAGAACCATCCCTCAATATACCATATAGCGTCGGGCAAGATCCATGCCCAGGGAAAATCCATCCCTCAATATTTGTCCGCTCACTGGGGGTGTAAAGACTCCGGAGGGGCTGCCAAGAACATAGCCCAAGCGCCATCTCAAACCAACGAAGGAATGATTTATCTCAAAATACGGCTCTAGGCCTTACTTAGTCAACACTTTCCAGTCTCACTCACAATGCTCTCGATATGTGAAAACAGCTCAAACAAGGATAATGCAGAAGTAAACTAGCAATTTCTGAGACTGAAGCATGAACACATGTACTATGATAAGACTGAGCATATGCAAGTAATATCCACAGTTAGAGAAAAAAGTAACAAACCATTCCGGTCTCAGCATATTGGCATGAAGCCTTAACAAGTATACTTATCATGTTTTCTTTTAGATTCAAGGAGTTTATAGCCTTCACCGTACAAGTGTCAGGATAAAACAACAGCTAGACTCTGCCTTGGGGTGAGCAGGGCCACAACAATTCGGTACACACTCATATGCCCGTCACTTGGCGAGCGTGTCACCTTAATTAACACCAATTACCAAACAAATCTGGGGTTTCGAACCCTCAGTTCCAAGGTTGAAGTTGTTACTTACCTCAAAACCGGCTAAAGGACTACTCCGCAGTGCCCTTGCCTCGAATATTGGCCTTCGAGCGCTCCAAATCTATCAACAATCGAATGTACATCATTACAATGTGCTAAGGAGTGAGTGCCAATCAAAATTTACCAAAAACACTCAAAATCTCAAAATTGGTCAAAACCCGGCCTCCGGGCCCACGTCTCGAAAATCAGAAAAATTCACAAAACTGGAATCCTTATCTTCACTCGAGTCTACCCATATCAAATTTATCAAAATCTGACCACGAATACCCCCTTTATTTCGTCAAAAGAATTTCCTAATTTTTTCTTCCCCTTCTTCCCTAATTTCCACTTTGATTCTCCAATTTCCAGGGTAATAAGCAATACTAATTCATGAAATTAGACCAAGAATGATTAAAGAACACTCAGCTCAAGTCTCCCACTGAAAATATCTCCAAAATATCCCTTCTTCCGAGCTCTCTAATGGAGTTTTTTGAAAAATGGCTAAAACCCTCGTTTTTGGACTTAAAGATTCTGTCCAGTGCTTTCTTCTATGCGATCGCGAACATCCTGTCGCGATCGCGGAGAGTAATTCAACAACCCCCAATTTTAACCTTACGCGATCGCAACATTCACCATGCGATCGCGGTTCAACCTGGTCCAAACTCACGCGATCACAAACTTCCTCTCGCGATCGCGATGCACAAAAGCTGACTCCCTCTTGCGCCCAAATAGACCTACGTGATCGCGGACCGTACCACGCGATCGCACTTCATTTCCGCCTTGACCTCTGCGATCGCAACCTCCCTTTTGCGATCGCATTGAAAAATTATACAACCCCCCATCGCTAAGTCTACGCGATCGCAGGATACTCCTCGCAATCGCGAAAGAGAAATCCAGCAACAGGAAACACCAGAAATCTGCTACTTTCTCAAGCCACGAGTTGGTCCGTTAACCATCCAAAACACACCCGAGGCCCTCGAGACCTCAACCAAATATACCAACACATCCTAAATGATTATCCGAACTTAGTCGGGACTTCAAAGCACCCATAACAACATCAGAACTCCAAAAATTCATCGAATTCAAGCCTAAGAACATTGAATTTCCTAAATTCCATCAACGATGCCGAAACTACCCAAAACAACTCCGATTAACCTAAAATTTTGCTTACATATCCTAAATGACATTACGAACCTGTTCCAACTGTCGGAATTCCATTCCGACTCCGATAGCCTATTTTCCACTGCCGACCGGAAATCGCCAAAAACCAACTCTCGCCAATTCAAGTCTAATTCTACACCGGACATCATAAAAACATTCCGAACACACTCCTAAGTCCCAAATCACCTAACGATGCTATCCGAGCCATAAAATCTGCATTTCGAGATCATTTACCAATAGGTCAACTCCGGGTTTGACTTTTCCAACTCTAAGGCTACCTTTAGAGACTAAGTGCCCAAAATTCCTTCTATAATCACTCTGAACCCGAGATATTCAATTCAATCATATCATGAACAATATAACCAAGCTACAACAAGATAGAAATAGATAAAATGGTGCATATTCTATGTAACGATGGACAGGGTCGTTACAGCCATTCATTTATTCATTGCATTGTGAGGATGAGATTAAACCACGAAGGGTGATGCCGTGTACATATTTGTTTGCGTTGCTACCTTCCGTTGATTTTCATTCTATTATATTGAGACCTTGTTCAGTTATTTGTTATTGTTTCTCTCTTGTTTTCCCCAGCATATCCCCCATCCCCCTCGTACTTAACTGTCATTTCCTGTTACCATCTGTTGTATATTGTAGAACTGTACAGGTATATGTTGTTGTCGTGTCTAGCCTCGTCACTACTTCGCCGAGGTTAGGCTCGGCACTTACTCAGTACATGGGGTCGGTTGTACTGATGCTACACCTGCACTTCTCTATTTTGTGAAGATTCCGCAGCCGGACCCAGTGGACACTATAGAGGGAGTATCCTTCAGTTCACACAGGAGACATCAAGGTAGACCCGCAGGCGTTCGTGGGTCTTGGCGTCACCATCTATCTGTTCATTTCTGTCTATTTGTATTTCCAGACAATTGTACTTGTTCTTTCCAGACCATTGTTGTAGAAATTTTAGATCGTCCGTGAGGATTTGTGACACCAGTTCTGGGGGTTCATGTACGAAATTTTCTTAACGCTTTTATATTAAGTTGATAAATTTCTAGCTTCCGCAATTTAGTTTAAATATTCATGCTTATTGTTTCATTGTTAGATATCTTAAACAAGGAAAGCGGTAAATTTAACCAAAACATTGGCTTGTCTAGTGGTTTCAATGTTAGACGCCATCACAGCCTGAAGGTGGGATTTCGGGTCATGACAATAGTCTTCCTTGGTTTGATCTCCAATATTTACTGTTTGTACCAGTTGAACCAAATTGTCTTGCAGTGCTTCCTTCAATTTCTGTAGGTTCCATCTTCCATTTTGAATGAAATCCTTGACTGTTGGCTTGGCAGATCTGGAGTTTATTGGATATGTGTTGGCCAAAGGTCCTTTGCCAGTCTGGTTGTCCCACAAAAAACTACAATCTGCTCTATTAATCATCCAACATATGTTGGTTTCTGCTTTCCTTCTTATCTTCATCATATCTCTCCATATGTGTGATTGTTTGGTTGCTCCTTTAAGTGCCACAAGATGTCTTTTAGAGAAGTATTTTGCTCTAATAAAGTTAGTCCATAGGTTTCGTTGCATTCTGAAATTCCACCATCTCTTGATTGAATGTGTCTCCAATGTCTTGCAGACATCTTATACCAATTCCTCCTCCTCTTTAGGATATCACAAGTTCCCCCAAGATCTCCAATGATATTTGGACTTGTCATTGGTAGCTCCCCAGAAGAAATTAGAAAAGTATCTTTCCAATGTTTTGTAAGTAGCCTTTGGCGGATTCATAGCTGCAAGTGTGTATGTTGGAATTGCATGCAAAACATGTTTAACTAAATTTAGTTTTCCTCAATGTGACAATATCTTTCCTTGCCATCCCTTGAGTATTTTTGATATCTTGGAAACTAAACCGTCAAAATAGACTATCCTCTTCCTCCCCACAAATATAGGACATGCCAGATAAAACAAATGGGAATTCTTTATTCAAGAATCCTGTAGCATTTCTCATTCTGTTTATTCTTGATGGTGATGCCTTAGGATGTGTTAAGAAGAAACTTTTATCTTGGTTGACCAGCTATCCCTGATGCTACCTCGTATTTATTCACCACTTTCATGACCATTCTGGCTAATTTAGAACAACCAGCTGTAAAGATCACAATATCATCTGCATAGGACATATGACTCACCTAAGGACCCCTAAAACTCATGGAGAAAGGAGTTAATTAAGTTACTTTCCTGTTGAAGGTTATTGAGCATTCTAGAGAGAACCTCAGCAGCCAATACTGTATACATGTAATTTTTGACCCTCCTTGAGAGTTTACACATTTTATCGTTTAAATATTTAATTTAGGTATAATATCTCTATTTAAACTAGTTTTGACTCTTTTACTTTATTTTATCACCAAAAATAAAAATTACAAAAATATTTTCCTTGTTTTTAGCTAATTGATATTTTATCTAATTCCTTTTAGTTTATTTGCCTTTCACAAATTTTTTAAAATAATAATAATAAATACATAGTTTCACTTTTAATATTTAGTTTTATTTTAGTAGTCACTACTAGAAATCCGGAAAAAGTGACTACAAAAAGCGACCAAAGTTGGTCGCTTACAAGTCAAAAAGCGACTAAAAAGCGTCCAAACTGACTTGGTCGCTATTTTGTTGGTCCCTTTACCTTAGAGACCAAAGTTGGTCGCTATTTAGCGACCAACTTTGGTCTCTAAGGTAAAAGGACCAAATATTCCGGGTAAACAATATACCGACCAACTTTGGTCGCTTTAACATTTTAATAATATAAATTTAACGACCAAAGTTGGTCTTTATATTTAAATTATATATTTTTATTTATTATTATTCAAAATATAGCGACCAACTTTTGTTTATAAATCAAATATTATATTTTAAAATCTGGAAAATAGCGACCAAAGTTGGTCGCTTTTTTTTTTAAATTTTTTTATAACATAATCGACCAAAATTGGTCGCTAATTTCTAGATTTCTTTAATAGAATAGCGACCAAAGTTGGTCGCTTTTTAGGAAATCTAGGTTAATTAGCGACCAAGGTAACCAACCTTGGTCGCTATTGTCCAGAAAATATGTTTTTTTAAATAGGTAAGCGACCAAAGTTGGTCGCTTTTCTAGGTATTATTTTGGCAGAAATTGCCTGTTTTGGCAGCTACACCACCTGACAGCATACCAAATTCCCTATATAACAATATAGAGAATTCATACCAATACAATCCTACCAACAACAACAACAACAATACAACAACAACAACAACATTAACAACAACAACAACAACAACAACAACAACAACAACAACAACAACACAACAACATTAAAACCAACAAAGTAAAGTTCAATAGAACTAACACATCAAAATAACAAAACTAAGTTAACGATTTATATCCAAAAATCCAATTTATAAACTAAAAAAACTAAATTCATATCAAAAAATTTCAATTCATATCAAAAATTTCAATTTATAAACTAAAATTACAATACATAAACAAAAGTCCAATTTATAAACTAAAATTCAAATACATAAACTAAAAGTCCAATTCATATCCTAAAAGTTCAATTCATATCCTAAAGGCTCAATTCATATCCTAAAGGCTCAATTCATATCCTAAAATTTCAATTCATACACAAAAAGTTCAATTCATATCCTAAAGGTTCAATTCATATCCTAAAATTTCAATTCATGTCCACAAAATTTCAATTCATATCCAAATTTTTTAATTTATAAACATTACTATTCATATCCTAAGCCCTAAATTCTAACTAAACTATCAAGACAATACAAAGTATAATTCAAATCTAACTAAACTAAATTCAACACTAATTACACTAATTCATATCCTAAAAGTTTAATTCATATCCTAGAGGCTCAATTCATATCCTAAAGGCTCAATTCATATCCTAAAAAAATTTAATTCATACACCAAAAGTTCAATTCATATCTTAAAGGTTCAATTCATATCCTAAAATTTCAATTCATATCCTAAAATTCTAATTTATAAACTAAAATTCCAATTCATACCCAAAAATTTCTATTCATGTCCTAAACCCTAAATTCTAACTAAACTATCAAGACAATAAAAAGTATAATTCAAATCTAACTAAACTAAATTCAATACTAATTACACTAATTCATATCCTAAAAGTTCAACTCATATCCTAAAATTTGAATTCATACACAAAAAGTTCAATTCATATCTTAAAGGTTCAATTCATATCCTAAAATTTCAATTCATATCCACAAAATTTCAATTCATATCCAGAAATTTCAATTTATAAACTAAAAATCCAATTAAAATTCTTATCTTAAACCCTAAATTCTAACTAAACTATCAAGACAATACAAAGTATAATTCAAATCTAACTAAACTAAATTCAACACTAATTACACTAATTCATATCCTAAAAGTTCAATTCATATCCTAAAGGCTCAATTCATATCCTAAAATTTTAATTCATACACAAAAAGTTCATTTCATATCCTAAAGGTTCAATTCATATCCTAAAGTTTCAATTCATATCCACAAAATTTTAATTCATAGCCAAACATTTCAATTTATAAACTAAAATTCCTATTCATACTCAAAAATTTCAATTCATATCCTAAACCCTAAATCTAACTAAACTATCAAGACAATACAAAGTATAATTGAAATCTAACTAAACTAAATTCAACACTAATTACACTAATTCATATCCTAAATGTTTAATTCATATCCTAAAGGCTCAATTCATATCCTAAAGGCTCAATTAATATCCTAAAATTTCAATTCATACACAAAAGTTCAATTCATATCCTAAAGGTTCAATTCATATCCTAAAATTTCATTCATATCCACAATATTTCAATTCATATCCTAAAATTTCAATTTATAAACTAAAATTCCAATTCATATTCAACACTAATTACACTAATTAGTTAATAAAATTAATTAACAAAACTAATTAAAACAAGACCTAAACTCTAATCCTTAATAAAATACAATGTTCAAAGAATTGAAACTGTAACGACCCGACCGGTCGTTTTGAGATCCAGCACATCGTTCATCAGTTGGGGGTCATGAACAACTTCATTTCGGGTATTGTGACTTGTGTGTATGGACATAGTTGAAATTCAGGAGGTTCAGAGTTAAATTGAAAGGAAAATTCTCATTTAAGAAGCCTTAAGTTGAAGAAATTGAGTAAGATTAGAATTTTGAGTAAACGACCTCGGAATCAGGATCCGAAGGTTCCAGCAGGTTCGTATGATGATTTCTGACTTGGGCGTATGTCCGGATCGGGATTTGGATAACCCGAGAGCATTTCGGTGTATATTGTGGAAGTCAGCATTTTTTGAAGAAATTTCCTAAGTTTGGCTTGAAGCGCATTTCAATGATATTGATGTCTGTTTGGGATTCCGAGTCTGGGAATAGCTTTGTATGGTGATTCTGGAGTTAGGAGCGCGATCAGAAGTGAATTCGGATGTCCGTAGATTATTTTGAAGCTATTTGGCTAAAGTTAGAAATTTGAAGGTTTTTGAGAAATTCAACCGGAAGAGGAAATTTTGATACCGGGGTCGTAATGCGATTCCGGAAGTTGCAGCAGGTCCATAATGTCAAATATGACTTGTGTGCAAAATTTGAGGTCAATCGGACGTGATTTGATAGGTTTCGGCATCGTGATTTTGGCGTTGTTTGATGTGATGTGAAGCTTCAAACAAGTTTTTGGGATGTTGTGGGACTGAGTCGTGTGATTGGACGGAGTCCCGGGGGGTCTCAGGTGTAACGACCCAGCCGGTCGTTTTGTGTGTTGGGACTCCGTTCCAGTGAATGACTCTTTCCATAGCGGCTACTCGTGCCTTATGACTTGTGTGGGCAGGTAGT
>MDKH01037483.1:0-10811 GCA_005239495.1 Nicotiana undulata
TTGTTTTCGTTACTTACCTGCACACTGTGTGTGCAGATCCAGGTGCACCGAGATTTGCCGCGGAGTGGTGATAGCAGCCATTCTCTCAGAGTTGACGAGGTAGCAGCTGGCGTTCGCTGTCCCGTCCCTCTTTTCCCTATTCTCCCTTCTGTATTGGAACTTTGAAACTTAAAACTTCAGTTTTATTATTCTCAGTTGTATTGATGTTAGTAGCTCATGACTGCGTGACTCCAGATCCTAGGGTGATTGTTGGAGCTCATTTCTTTTGTTAGACTGTTTTAAATGATTAAAAATGTTAGTATTTCTATGAATTGAGCCAATGATGAGTAAATTTCTCTAGTAAATGAATTGAGTATTGTTGTAACGGTTGGCTAGCCTGGTTCCACGACAGGCGCCATCACAACCCGGAAACGGGTCGTGACAGCACTTCTGCACACTCTGTGCAGACTATTGGAGCGGAGCTGCTGAAGAAGTTGGGGGCTGACCCGGAAAGATGTTCGTGTATTCTGTATAGAAGCTGCCACTTGTCCTTGGTTGTTTTAGACATTATTAGTCTGTTCATGTAGTTTTCAAACAGCACGTGTATTTATTCATTCCAACTTTGTATATTCTAAGTATTAGAAGCTCATGATTCGTACTACCTGTTCTTGGTTAAATTTGTAAAAGTTAAGATAAATATTTATTTAATTTTCTATAAGTTTATTTGGTTGGTTTCTTTTGTTAATTGGCTTCCTAGCGGGTCAAGTTAGGTGCCATCATGACCTGTGATTTTGGGTCGTGACAATTTATGAACAGATCATAGTCATCATAGAACAAACATGTAAACGAGAAATAAATCTAGCCAAAGACAACTTGTCAATTTTCACCATAATGGTTCATAAAATTTTTAATAATGGAATTATTAAGCTTATATATTATACAAATATTTTAAGGCTGGACATGTTGTGCGATGAAAACCGACTAACATACAGACTTTGGCAAAAGATAAAGGGCACAATGGAAACATTGTGGAGTAAATTCTCAATGCGATACAATAGTATAACAGCCCAGGATGGATTTCATGAAAGGAAAGGATTCAATAGGAGGCTAAATGAACTTCTGTCCCTAAGCAGTGCATTTGTAAAGTACAGGACTTTGGAGTTAACTGTTTTATCTTTTTACAAATGTGATGTTACTGTGTCCATGAATTACCACTGGAAGGGTTATCGTAATAGAATCAATGACTCAATTGATGAAGTTAAGGGGCAACAGCGTAACCAAAACATGCTACTGCAAACCAATGGGAGGAAGCAACTGGGGATACTATCAAAATTCATCAGACAAGTAAGGACATCAGATGATAATAGACCCACAGAATGGTATATGCCCAAAAATTGCAGTATATTATATGAAATGCAGGTACTGTACTGGATTCCATATGTATAAATTGCAGAAACATACACGAGAAGTGAAAACAATCCCACTGTCCATAGAAGGGGTCCTCATGATTTCACGCTAGGATGCAAGAAATGCACAACGACAATATCGAAGTAAACTATCAAACTAACAGCATCCACAAACGACTTAGCAAACACAAAAAAAGCTATACTTTCACAAATTCACAGCCTACTTAAAAATCTACATCCAAACATGAAATCTCGAAATCAAAGTTTGCTAAGATTTAAAAAATTGAGCAGCATCAATCCATTGTAAATCCATCCATATAAACAATCGAGTAGCATCAATCCAAAATCTATTACAAAACGATTGCAAAAAATCGATTTAACATGGGAAAAACAGAAGTTAACACGGGAAGATGAGAAGGTAAGATGGACTAGAGAACATACCTGGAAAATAATCGACGAGGACTATCAGACTATGGCAGGCCATTGACTCAGCAGCAATTTAGGTTTTCCTGTGGCAGCGATAATATCCCTTTCTATTCAAGGGAATATGTTTTCCTAAACTTTTCTAATTGGAGGGAACCGATAATCTCGTCCAAGGTTTTCCTAAACTTTTTTAATTGGAGGGAACCGATAATCTCGTCCAAGGTTTTCCTAAACTTTTCTAATTGGAGGGAATCGATAAATCTCGTCCAAAAAAATTGGAGGGAAGATGTTTCTCTTTTTGCATGGAGGGAAAAGTTAAAACAATAAAAAATTAAATTAAATTAGTAATTTTTAGTGGAAGTTGTATGTTTATTGCCGGTAAAAGGATATCTTTTACTATCTAATGGTCATGTTCCGCTACTTTTTCAGCTTAAAGAATTTATTAGCAACAATTGCCTTATTGCCGCTAAATAATTGCCGCCAAAAGTCTTCTTTGTAGTAGTGTCCTTCCCTTCCATTCTCAAGAGAACAAACCCCTCCATTAGAACGAGAAAACCTAGCCCCCCTTCTCCTTCTTCACTCCACATATCTGCATCAATCCTCTCATTCACCCACAAACACACGCATATGCACACCCATTCACAATCTGACAATACGCGCTCCCTCACTCTGACGTGCAGCCCGAAGCCTTTACTAGCAAAGGGGAATTTCAAATTTGAGATCTAACAAATTAAAAAGCCCCAAAAACTAAAACACACAAAAACAAAACACAAAAAAAGGATTTCAGAATCCTTCTCAAATATTTGTTGTTTGCATCAATTTTCTGGAACTTTCTTGGATCGATGGTGACTCATATTGTAATGGTTTACTTTTGTTATTGTCACGACCAAAATCCACTAGTCGTGATGGCACATAACCTAACACGCTAGGTAAGCCAACTAATAGCTATCCCATTCCACTAATATTAGGCAGACAATTAAACAAAAGAAATTATTTAAATCTTACTCATTACCAAAGGACCGGTAGTACAAATTATGAGCTTCTAAGAATAGAGTTTACAAAGAAGAAATAAAATAAATACATAGTTTGTTTGAAAAGTATATAAATAGAGCTTTATAATCTAAGGCTACCCCGAACAAAAGAGGCAGATGCAATAGGGACGCAAGTACGTCTTCAAATCCAACAACCATCGAACACACCAACAACAACAACCAACATCTGCATGCAATGTGCAGAAGTGTAGTATTAGTACAACCGAACCTATGTACTGAGTAAGTAGCAAACCTAACCTTAGGTTGAAAGTAATGACGAGCTAGAACATAGGTCGGATCCAACACCAATAACCAACGTTAGTTTGTAACAATGTAAAGCAATTAAATAAAGAAGTAGCTCAGAGATAAAATTCTCAGCCTTTTCATAGTTTTCCAAAATAGTTCCGCTTTTCAAATATAGCAGTGAAAAAACCCAAGTCTTTTATCGAAAAGTTGCCAAAAATATGAGTAAGTTGAAAACTGTAATCTTCCTTGAAAAACTGTAACTTTTCCAAAAAAGCTTTTCATCAGGTAAATGTTTCATTTTCAGATAGCATGAGGAAAGTACATCTCCATGCCTATATTCAACATGTATGAGAAGTCATGAATGACGTGATATCGTACAACATGAGGAAAAATGCATCTCTATGCCTATATGTCAAGTGTGGTTATCAAATGCGATGCAACTTAGTGATAAAACCATATGCGTGCTCTTAGCGTATCAATTCACTCAGTCCTCCCAATCACTTGTCACTCGCACTCAGTGGGTACCTACGCTCACTGGGAGTGTGTACAGACTCCGGAGGGGCTCCTTCAGCCCCGGGGCTATAACAAGCCAATCGTGGCATAAATCAGTAAAACATAATGCGGCGTGCAGCCCGATCCCATAAACATCCTCACCATCAGGCCCTCGACCTCGCTCAGTCATCAATCTCTCCAGTCTCTCAGGTTCTCAATGTCATGAAACTAGCCCGACAACAATGATATGATGTATCAATAAATAACAATTGAGACTGAGATATGATAGGAATGCATGGATATGACTCAGTACGAACATATCAGTAAAATCAATAAGATGACAGTAATAAATGACCACTATGGGTCCCAACAGTATCGTCTTAAAGCCTAACATGATATCTAGCATAATTGACAACTCAAATACTTTATCACATGGCGACAACACAAATAACAACAAGATAGGGCCACTTAGGGGTGCTCATAAAAATCCGAAAAACCGAACCAAACCGACCAAAGAAATCGATACTTTTTAGGTTTGGTTTGGTTTCGATTTTTAATTTTAAAACCCGATAAAATTTGGTTTGATTTTGGTTTTAATCAAAAATAACCGGAAAAACCGAACCAAACTGACTATAAAAGTAGCTATTTAAATTTAATATTGCACCTATATATATATATATATATATATTATAAAAGTTTTTATAATTTTATGGTACATATTAGTCATTTATATTTTTAGTCTAGTTCTTTGCTATTATAATAATCTAATTTCTTTGCCTTTACATTCTAGTTTGATTGGTTATTTTTTTTTGCTAAGTACAAGAATTTATTTCGTGTTAAAAATAATCGATTTTTAATTGATTACTTTAATTATTCATCACTATTTGATTCAAATATCTTCAATAAATCTTGGTAAATGATAGATTTCTCGAAGAGCAATTGATTTGATAGTGTTACATTGAAAATGTAGTCGCCGGAATATGCGTTTGGTAGTGTATGTCTCATATTTAAGAAAAAAAAACTGATGAATAACCTAATAAACCGAAAAACCGATAAAATCTGAATCATACCGAATGGATAAAAAACTGACTTAATTGGTTTGGTTTGGTTCCAATATTTTAAAAACCAACTTACTTGGTTTGGTTTATTTTTAGGGAAAAACCGACCCAAACCGAACCATGAACACCCCTAGGGCCACTATACAGTGCCATGGAAACAACAGAGTCATAATTCACAGGGTGTACGCCCACACGCCCGTCACCTAGCATGTGCGTCACCTTAATACCAATCACATAACACGTAATTGGGGGCTTCATACCCTTATCACTAAGTTTAGAAGAGTTACTTACCTTGAACAATCCAAATTCCAATATCGAGCAAGCCAATCGATGCTCCAAGAATTCCCCCACGCACGTAGCAACCTCCGAACGACACAAAATTATCCAAAACAATTCAAATACATCAAACAATGCTAAAGGAACATATTCTGATCGTAAAAGAACAATTCTTGAAACAAAACCCGAAATCGTCCAAAAAGCCCAACCCCAGCCCACACCTCATAACCCCACAAAACTCACAAAATCCGATAACCCATTCAACTATGAGTCCAACCATACTAGTTTCACTCGTTTCCAACCTCAATTCGATGTTCAAAACTCAAAAGTTCATATTATGAAATTTTAGTCCAAAACCCCCAATTTCTCTTTAAAATCCAACAACTAATTTCAAAAAATGAAGATAGGTTCATGAAATGTAATCAAAACCGAGTAGAGAACACTTACCCCAATCCTCGTGATAAAATTTGCTTCCACAATCGCCTCAATCCGAGACCCACTTCTCAAAATATGAAGAAAGAACCAAACCCTCGATTTTATAACTCTGCCCAGTTATTTCGCATTTGCGGTTAAAATATTGCATCTGCGACCTCCGCTTCTGCAGATGATGGACTCGCATTTGCGAGAGAGCCGCTTCTACGATGGCCCTAACCGCATCTACGGTCGCGCTTCTATGAAAGTACCTCTGCATCTCCGGACCTCCACCTCTATGTGAAATCCTGCATCTGCGACACTTGGCTCGCACCTACGGCAATCGCACCTGCGCAATACCAATCGCAGGTGCGGAACACCAGAACCACCAGCTGCAACATTGAAGAAAATAATCTGAAATACGCCCGAACCCCTCAGGACCCGTCCAATCATACCTACAAATCACATAACAGCACACGAACTTACTCGAGGCCTCAAAACACACATTAAAACATCGAAACGACGAATCACACCTCAAAACAAAATTTATGAACTTGAACTTTCAAATTTCCAAAACTCGCTCCGAAACATATCAAATCATCCCGGAATGGACCCAAAATTTGCACACAAGTCCCAAATGACATGACTAAGCTATTCCAATTCCCGAAACCACAATCCGAATACGGATATCCTCAAAGTCAACTTCCGGTCAAACTTATGAACTTTCCAAACCTTCAAATTTCCAACTTTGCCATTTTGCGCCGAAACCTTCTAGAAATATCCAAATGCAAATACGGGCATATGCCCGAGTCGAAAATCACCATCCGGAATTAACGAAACCATCAAAACTCCGTTTCGGGGTCAAATTCTCAAAAAGTCAAACTTGGTCAACTCTTTCAACTCAAAGCCTCAACCATGAAGTTCATTCTTCCAAACCGATCCCGAATAATCTGAAAACCAAAACCGATGAGTCACATAATTCATAATACATCATACGGAGCTAGTCATGCCCGCAAACTACCGAATAAAGTGCAAATACTCAAAACGACCAGTCGGGTCCTTACAGTTATTTTGGTGATGACTTGTAGCTGGGCTCCCGTTTTATAGCTGTTGTTTCCTGCCTTCATCTGGTTCACTTTAGTGCCTTCTTTTGTTTGATATAGGTAAGTTTTGAATCCTCCTCTGTATTGAGTGATTGAATTGTTAAATCCTTGTGTGATTTTATAGATTTGCTTGAGTTTCGCTGCTGTGAATCTAATATCCAGCGAATGTGTGTTGTGTTTCAATTTGAGAAAGTACTTGAAATAGTTAAATAGACCAAAAATGGCACCTACATAGGTTAATTTTAATTCCTAATTTTGATGGGAATACTGTTTGGTTGCTTGACTATTCTATGTTCAATTGCGTTTTGTTTTAGTTTGAAATTAGGTACTGTAAATGAAATCCATTTGAAGCTTTTTGTGCGAATTTCACTCATAATTTTAAACTTAGTTGAAGACTAGAAGCAATTGTTGAGCAAAGAGTTTCATGGCAAGTAATTTAAATTTGTATGGGAGGAAGTTTATATTCACAGTAAATTCAATGTGCAATTTGAAACGATGTATGAGTTTTTCCATATTTTGATTTATGGTTCATTATAATTTGTATAAACTTGGATGATTTTGCAATGTTAACTATGAACATGCGAGTAAAAATGTTATGGAGTCCATTATTATGCCCCACCCCATTTGAAGGACAAGGCTCACGTAAGGTTAGTCTTCTATTGTGAGTTAAGGCAGAACAATACTCTTCATTGTGGATCATCAATTCCGTTTGGCAATTGGCCTTTCACAATAATTTGAATTCCTTAAATTCTGAATCTTCGCACGAATTTCCTTATTAGTGAATCGAACTTGCTCTCACAAAATTGACGTAGTAGTTTGCTAATGTCTTACTTCCTCAAAACTAATATCATAACACACTTACCTTCATCACGATCTCAAACTTAGGGAAATAAGTAATTAAACCATGAACATTCGTAGCATTCTTTTGCTTGCAGTATAATAAATTATCGTGACTATGGGTACGGCTCTACGTGGCATAGTCATGATACGTGAATCTCAATTCAAATGCGCGTTCACGCGACTTGACCACAACTTCAAATAATTATAATAAATATTATCACGGGTACGTTTCATGTGGAGTGATTTACGATGTGTATAAAAAAACAAGTGCGCGACAACGCGACTTATTTGAATAAACTTCATAATTGTTTTAAAATAATTAAAAGCGGGGAAAGGTCAAATGCACAATAGGTTTAAAATGTGTAATAATTAGACAATTAAGCTGAGTTTAATTTGTTAAGCGACTGTTAAAACCACGGAATCCGGGAGTGCCTCACTTCTTCTCCTGAGTTAACAGAATTTCTTACCCGGTCTTTTATGTTCACATACCATAAAAAATAGAGTCAATTTCCTCTATTTGAGATTTTAAAATAAACCGGTGACTTGGGCATAATTTTTCCAAGTTGCGACTCTGATTAAAATAAATAATCTCATTTCGAATAATGTCACTTTAATTGAAAAAGCTCTTTATTTCTCAGAAAAAGGAGGTGTGACAACCTTCATTCCGGAAACATATCCAATTACTATGGATATTTGCCATTTTAATCAGTTGCTTCACAATATTATAGACCAATGTAGTAATACATCCGTTTTTGAACGGTTACGTCTATAAAAAAAGCGTACAATTACATCTTTTCAGGAAAAGACACAACTTTTCAAGTGACACCCTTTCATAAAAGAACTAAAATGTTAAAGAACACAATCTTTCTGGTAAGGCATATGAACACCTTGGAATTGGTAGTTTCATCAACTAGTCATCACTAATACTAAACAATAATAAATATACCGACTACCATATGTAACGATCCGATCGCTCGTTTTGCTTTTTAAAATCTCGTTCCCCTAAATAAGACTCCCGTATGTGGTTTGTCACGACCCCAAATCCTAACAGGTCGTGATGGCGCATATCGTGGAACTAGGCTAGCCAACCATCACATCACTACTCGTTCGTTCTATTATAAATATTACACAATTCAATAACAAACAGCAAACAGAGTATAAATAATTTCATTAAGTCTTTGCGCCACAATAGTACTCTAACAGTCTAAACAAAACCTCCCAAGACTGTAGTTAACATAGTCACGAGCATCTAAGAAATAAAACTAACTCTGCTAATGTCTTAGACAATGTCTATGAAATAAATACTAATACTAATAAAGGAAGGGAAATGGAGAAGCTACGGACGCTGGACAGCTACCTCGAAATCCCGTAAAGTTGCTGCTAACGAACAAAGATGGCTAATGCACCGCACTAGTACCTGGATCTGCACACAGGGGTGCAGGGAGTAATGATGAGTACGCCAACTCAGTAGTAAGAAAAATAAATCACAGTCTGAAGTATATGAAACACACAACACAAAACACCAATCAGCAAACAGTAAAACATCAAGTCTCAATACAGTATACATAAGTTCGAAAACCAATTCCTAGAAAAATATCCTTTGAAACAAGTATATTTTCCAATATTTCTCAGTAAAACGCTCAGTAAAATCAGTTTGAAAAATGAAGTGAATCATAGTAAAAAACTCAGTAAAACATCGTCATAAATCTGCCCCTCGGGCCATAATCATCTCTCATGACATTTCCCTCAGCACCTCACCATCACTCAGTATCAGCCCAGTGGGCAACCTCATAATCACTCAGTATCAGCCCAGCGGGCAACCTCACAGTCACTCAGTATCAGCCCAGCGGGCAACCTCACAATCACGCAGTATCAGCCCAGCGGGCAACCTCACGGTCGCTCAATATCAGCCCAGCGGACAACCTCACAGTCACTCAGTATCAGCTCCACGGGCATCACTCGCACTCAGTAGGTACCTGCGCTCACTAGGGGTGTGTACAGACTCCATAGGGGCTCCTACAGCCCGAGTGTTGTAACAAGCCACATCATGGCATAAATAACTCATAATATTGGCCCTCAGCCTCTCTCATATCATAACACCCTCACAACATTGGCTCGCGGCCTCACTCAGTCAGACAGTCTCAACATGCCACTCGGGCCATCATTATACCAGGTTCTCGATCCAAAACAATATTTCATTTTCAAGAAATAATATCAAAATACTCTGAATGTCAAAATAATTGTCAAGAAAAGACTGAGTGAAAATCAACATATCAAGTGAGAAAAATAGTAAAAACAGCCCCCAAGGGGTAAACAGATCGGCACTAGGCCCCAGACATGGCTTACAGCCCAAAGCATATCATAATATATCAATACTATTAAGCATAGGCTTATAAATCGGTTTCGCAACTCAATAGTTGCCTAAAAGGGGATATATTTCCAAATTTCCAATCTTTGCATTCCAAAATCCGTGAAAGGATGCATGGTCTGGGGTTTCATACAATCAGGACAGGATTTAAAGACATTACTTACCTCAAACTAGCCCGAAAAGTTACTCCACAATGCGCTTGCCTCTCGAATCAACCTCTGAGTGCTCCAAATCTATAAAGATCAGATCTTTATCATCAAATTATGCTTAAGGAATGAATTCCAGTTGAAAAATACCAATTTTAGCTCAAAACCCGAAATTAGCCAAAACCCGCCCCCCGGGCCCGTGTCTCGGAACTCGACAAATTTTATACCAAAATGTTCTTCATCATCTCACGAGTTCGTACATATAAAGAACGCTAAAATCGGAGTTCGTTTGACCCCTCAAATCATCCCTAGAAGGTCTCATAATCTCAAGTCCCAACTCCATCTTTTTCTACTGATTTTCATGAATTAAACACTGATATTATGTTCCTTAATCACCTATAATCGAGTTTTAGGGTCCAAAATACTTACCTCTATGAAGAACATTGATTTCCCTTCTTCAAAATCGCATCAAAGCTCTTTTCCCGTTCAAAAATGGTGTTAAAAGGTCTAATGGTCGTGGGGGGTTTTAATTTATACTTTCTATCCAGGGGTTCCGCACCTGCGCCCAATTTCTCGCACGTGCCCAACTTGTCACGACCCCAAATCCTAACCGGCCGTGATGACGCCTATCGTGGAACTAGGTTAGCCAACCATCACCTTACTACGCGTTTATTCAATTATAACAATTCACAAATTAATAATAAGCATGCAACCATAGCACAAATAATATAAATAAGTCTTAGCGTCCCCATAATATTCTAAACAACCTCCCAAGAACTAGAGTCAAAAGTCATGAGCATCTAAGAATAAATAAATCTAACTCTGCTAAAACTATAATATATGTTTCTGAATCAAATGCTAAGACCTAATAAGGAAGGGAAAATGGAGAAGCTGTGGATGTTAGATAGCTACCTCGAAATCCCGTGAAAATGCTGCTACCAAACTGCATCAGCTACTGCTGCGAACTAATACATGGATCTGTGCACAGAGGCACAAGGAGTCTTTATGAGTACGCCAACTCAGTAGTAATGA
>MDKH01095496.1:0-15234 GCA_005239495.1 Nicotiana undulata
TGTAGATGTCTTATCATTTCATTTTGAGATTTTCTAAGATATTATTATTATTTCTCTGCTGTGGAACAATTAAAGGGATTTGAAAGGCTCAGTAAAGTTTTGAGAGTTACTAGTGTGGGAAGTTTCACGTTATTTCATGTTTGTCATGTCTTTATTCTCCGCATTCTTAAAGTTTTCGTTATTTTTATTAAGCAATGCTTACATGATATTGTTGGGAATTTGTTGAAAGTGACGAACCATCGTTTCGTTCAGTACTAAATGATTTTAAATTACTATTGCAAGTTATACGTTGGCTGGCCTAGCGGGTTCAACGTTAGGCGCAGTCACGGCCCAAAGGGTGGGAATTTGGGTCGTGACATTATTTATTGTGGTTGCACTTATTTGTTTCATTGATACTTATTGTATACTCTCCATGTCTACTTTATGCACGTATATTATTGTTATTGACCTCTAGTAAGTGTCAAGTCGACCCCTCGTCACTACTTCTTCAAGGTTAGACTAGATACTTACTGGGCATGTGCGTACTCACGCTACACTTCTGCACTAATGTGCAGGTACTGAGATAGGTTATACCAGTGGTCACGCGGGCGCGTAGCTGATCACCTACGGAGACTTAGTAGTGAGCTGCTTGCCTTGCCTTGATCCGCAACATCAGAGTCTCCTTCTATGAACACTGTCTTTTAGAGAAGTTGTGAATTGAAGGGTGTGGCCCATCCAGATGTTGTTTTAGGCCTGCTGAAGGCTTCCTATAGTTTACACACTTTGTAATTATTCAATTGACTCAGGTATGTAATAATTATTTGTAATAACAATTAGGGGTGATAATAAAATTGGGACGTGGGTTTATTTTATATTATGTGTGTAGATAACATGACTTTAGGTTTTCTGCTACTATTATGTTATATAACATGCCTTTAGGTTTTTCTGCTACTATTATGTTATATAACATGCCCATAGGTTTTATTTTATGCCCAGAAATTGTGTGCTAAAATTTGTCTAAATGTTTAAGTCTGCCATAGCATGTTAGAAAACCTGTCTATAGGGATTTCATTTTGGCTCAAACAAATGCTGTGGATATCTTGTTTACTTTGCTTCACATGACTAGAAACCATGCCTATAGGAAATGCAATAATCTAGTTTAAATTACAGCATACTCACATCTGTTTTCTTAGAAATCATGTTTATAGGCCTTAATCAATTGTCACAATCACCTAGTTAATATGCATGTCTTTAGGAGTTAATAAGCAGTCTCAATCGCTAAAGGTAGAACTCACGCTCATAGGGATAACTATCAATTGTGCCAAATGCTAAAACCGGAATCAGCCTAATGTCTTGTTAACCACCACTTAGATAACCTGCCTATAGGTTCAAATTCTCCAATTGAAATCAATAAGCAATTATAGAATCACTTAGGAATTACTGTCACCACGTTTACATTACAGAATTACCTAGAGATACTTTTCATAAACTGTCAACATGTTTTAAAATCCAGAATCACGTAGAAATCATGTCTATAGGATCCAATATCCTTAACTGTCAAAACATTCAATATGCCAACATGTTTTGCGTGCATTTGTTGCCTTATGTGCGGGGGCTAAATTGAGCCTTTATATTCTTTTGTATGAAAAGTCCAATGTGTTTTGTATGTCGCTTAGTTTTACAATTTTGAGCAACCTAAGGTGAGTCTAGAACCATCCAAAAAATAGAGGTCTCAATGCCTCCAGGACCATAGGTAAGGGCCGGGTAGTGCACGCATAGGACACGAGTTAGAACTGATTAGAGCTCTTTAGGTAAAAACTTAAAGATAGTAATCGGGTAGCAGGAGATGATAGTCTGTGCCCGCTGAATAATATGAGTAACACCCCCGTCTTGGGGAGTTACGAAGTATTATTTATGTTGCACGGGGTGATCCTATAAGCTAAAAAGCTTAGGACCCCCCGTCCCTATTAAATAATTACTTCGCTTTCTTTATTAGACTAATTCACACAAGTTAAGTTCAGTCGGGACCCACCGTTGTGGATCTCGAGGGGTGCCTAACACCTTCCCCTCGAGCTAATTTGAGCTGTTACCCAATCTTTGGTGGCGCAACTAGTATAATTTGAGTCATTTGCAATAGGTGCCCTAACGCACCTTAATCCGTTAGGTGGCGACTCTCCCAATAACCAATTCTTTTCCCTTCTCAAAAGGAGTTGTCAAATATCGAAACCCGATTTCGCGAGAAAAAGGGGGCGCGACAGCATGGCGACTCTGCTGGGGATAGTCTTTAGGCTATTACCATAACGAACTTGGTCTATGTAAATTAGTCTTTCTCGATAAGCGTGTCTTTATTATCTTGCTAATACTTGAACATCCCGCTCCCATTTACTCTTGTTGTTTCTACATGCACACCCCTTGTCCATTTTTATTTATATGAACTTACCTGCAATCCTTCGTTTAATCTGGTTGCAAGACGCATTTCCTCTGCTATTATCCCAATTACGCTCACTAAATTCACTCTCTAAAAATTGTCATGTGTTTCCTGTTTTATCGCTTTATTATAAC
This sequence comes from Nicotiana undulata, assembly GCA_005239495.1. Classification (NCBI taxonomy): domain Eukaryota; kingdom Viridiplantae; phylum Streptophyta; class Magnoliopsida; order Solanales; family Solanaceae; genus Nicotiana; species Nicotiana undulata. Next base: position 2,542 of record MDKH01095496.1, read on the forward strand.
TTTTTCATTGTAAGAACTAACTCCTTTATTGTTTTTCTTTCCTGTCTTTACAATTATTAAATACCACACTTTATCGCTTTCATCATGCAAAATACTTGGCAATATGTCATTTTTCTTTTGCATAAATACATGCTCGACATCATATTCCACTCGTGCGTAATTAATACCATAGCGGAACTTGATGAGTTTCCGCGCTCTTCCTATATTACCCCTTTAAATTTGGAAAGGCTTATTTTTGGTAAAACTAGTCGATCGGCGGTGCAGTCGACGGTTCCGTGCCTTTCCCTCTCGAGTTGTCCGTTTGAGGGTACCCGTCTAGACTTCTATAGAAAACCTTACTCTGATAATAATTGTACATGCATCATGCTCAAACCTAGCAGGGGTTAATATGTTGTCCGCATAATAACCCTCTAAGGAAAAGCTTTGTCCAAACGTATTTCCATAATCCCAACGGGCACAATCATGATATGTGCATTATTTGGAGAAAACATGTTGATATGTTAATCATTAATGTGTAAATAGTCGAACCCGGAGGGGGAAAGGGTCTAACTTTGTTTATTTTGTAGAAAATGAGGCACGAAGTCCCCAGGTTCGACATGATACAAAACATACCACCTTTATTGCTATATTGGTGGGAAAACCTTTTGCCAAGCGATAAAAATCATGTGAAGAGGGTTCTCAGAAATTTACCCTCCTTGTTAGACATCCAGCCAAATAACATGTTGATCGAGGCTATTACCATGTTCTGGGATGGAGAAAGGGTCATATTCCATTTTGGCAATGTAGAAATGACTCCCCTCCTGGAGGAAATAGGAGGATTCGTTGGGTTACCCTGGAATAGTCCTGGTTTGTTGGTGCCAGAAAATCGCACTCCTAGGGATTTTTTGAAATGATGGGTCTGAGAAAGAATGATGATTTAGTCTGCCTGAAGAAGTCCTACATACCTTTCGAATTCCTCTACGAATGATATGGACACAGAAAATCCTATCGTATTTTTCATGATGAGTTCTCCATCACTTCCCTGGGTTGGACTCATCGTCGGGTTTTTGTGTTCAACGTCTAATTTCTGGGTATGATAGTGTTTCCAATCCAAGGAGACAAGATTCACACTAGGCTGGCTATGGTAACCAAAGCTTTAATGGAAGGAATTGAGGGAAAATTATACACTATTGTCCCAATGATCGTAGCAGAAATGTACCGAGCTCTGGACCGTTGCAAGAAGGGGTTTAGACATTTTAAGGGTTGCAATTTGTTGCTGCAGATTTGGTTGTTGGAGCATCTTCAAAGAGGACAGTACCGCCAGGAATTTCCACAAAGACCATGGAATGACCACATAACTTTCCATCGTCCAAAAATAATGACCTTCATCCCAGATAAGTTTGCACAACCGGATAATGCTATAGATTGGGTACACTTTTTCAGCAATCTGACCTAGGACAAGGTCCATTGGATGTTCGAGTGGTTCCCTACTAGGGAATTCATCATCAGATCCAGGGATGTTCCGCATTTGGTGCTGATTGGGTTAAGGGGAATATATCCATATGTTCCTATTAGGGTCATGAGACAAGCTGGGAGAAAACAAGTCATACCGCGAGTCTCCAAGATGAGTCATTACAGAGCAGATTTTCAAGATGATGCCATTCCATACAAATGTGAGGCTCAACACATGTGGCATTTAGATATTATAGTATAAAAGGATACCATTGATCCATATCGATACCACGCGGGTCATGTGTTCTTTTATCTATCGTGGTTGGATGATAACATAGCAGGAATAGTCGAGCCAGGGGTCGGTCGAGGAAACAAGGTCATAGATGAAGCTGCTGAAGCAGAGGTGAAGTATAAGAGGTTACGTAAAAGAGTCCTTGAGTGCAAGGCCAGACATTTGGAACAACACAAGATAGACATGCAGTCAATTAACGAGTGGAGGGAAATGGATACAAAGTCGACGGAAAGGTTAGAATATTTGGAGCAGGGTCTAATGGAACTAGAAGGGAAGATGAGGAAAAGGGTTGTAGACTATCAGAATGAAGAGGGCAACGAAGGAGGACACCTAGAAAGGGCGTATCTGTTGCTGGACATACGCAACCTGGGGAATTTGATTGATGGGGCCAAGAAGGCCAAGCCTGGAGAAGGTCCCCCTGGGACCAAGTAGATTAGAATTATTGTTTACTTGCTTTTCTAGAGTCGTTTTAGAACTTGAATATAATAAAGCAAATTCCATTAGTGACTCATTTATTTATTGTCGTTTTAAAGGTTCGTCTTATTTATTACATTAATGAAATGAGGCAATTATCGACACTAAGTTTCTCCAAATCTACGTGTCACTAGGACTACCTCGGGCACAACGAGGTTCCCAAATTAGGACGCGAATTTATACTTCCGCAATACGTGTTTAAATGCTGCAAATATCTTTTCAAAAACCCCTACTGACTTGTTTACCTTTTGTTTTTTTATTTTTTATTATTCCCATCCCCTAAGGTTGGTTCGCAAATACGGGCATCATCAACATACCATACCAGATCAAGAGGCCCTCCACCTCCTCCTCCTCCAAGTGATCCAAAAAGTAAGGAAGATGCTAAGATGGATGATATGAGTGGTATCCGGAAAGAAAATGATGCGCATGTAGAGAATGTTGAAACTTCAGACGGTCGGAGTACTCCAGCACAGAATGATTTGGTCCTCTGACTAGAGCAGAAAATACTAGAATTTTAAGGGGAACTTGAGCAGGTCCGCAACTTGGCAAACCTCTTCCTCACCCTAAACATCCCAAATAACCAGCAAAACACCTATAACCCAGTACCTCCTCAAAACACACCTAACCATCGTCCACAAAATCCTCCTGCACCCCATCAATACGCAACACCTCCCCAAAATCCTAACCTTCCACCAGTACCAACTCCTCTTCAACACCAACATCTCCCGATTCAGTATCCGCAAACCACTACCTACCATACTCCTCAAAATACTCCATAACCTATTCCCGATCCGCAAAATTCAACCAATGATCACCACTACACTCAAACCCCCTGTATCCATCAAAACAACACCATATACTTAGAAACCTGACCTCACTCCACTCAACCAACCTCATACATACCAGAATCCGCCGAGAAGAACCTGCTCATCAAGAATATGTCGAAGGAGCTCAAGAAGCTCACAAGCCGAGTCCATGGTATCGAAGGAGGTAAAGGTATTGATGGTTTGAATTATAAAGATCTGTGTATTCAGCCAGACGTAGAACTGCCAGAGGGTTACAAACCTCCTAAGTTCGAGATGTTTGACAGAACAGGTGACCCGGAGGTGCATTTGAGGATGTACTATGACAAGCTCGTGGGAGTTGGGAAGGATGAAAGGATTTGCATGAAGCTGTTCATGAGAAGTCTCACTGGAGACGCCCTATCTTGGTACATCAGTCAAAATCCCAAGAAGTGGGTTAATTGGTAAGCATGGCATCAGACTTCATGGACTGATTCAGGTTTAATACAGAGAATGCACCAGACGTCTTCTACATACAGAACCTCAAGAAGAAACCAACAGATACTTTCCGCGAGTATGCTACTCGATGGAGGTCAGAGGCTGCAAAGGTTAGGCCAACATTGGAAGAATAGCAGATGAACAAATTCTTCGTCATGTCCTAGGATCCACAATATTATGAAAGGATAATGGTCATCGAAAATCACAAATTCTCCGACATAATCAAACTTGGGGAAAGGATTGAAGAAGGAATCAAAAGCGGGATGGTAACCAATTTTGAGGCATTGCAGGCTACAAACAAAGCATTGCAATCAAGGGGTATATCAAAGAAGAAAGAAGTAGAGGCCGTGATGGTAGCCCAAGATCCAAAATCTCCACTCATATACCAAACTCCTTCACCCACATATCAACCTTCACCTCCCAGATATCCACAACCTGCTACTGCCTACCAAAATTATAACATCCAGCCATCCTATTATCAATCACCGCCAGCCTGCCAAAACTATAAAAAACCCATACTCAACTTTGATTGCAGGCCACCCGGACAATACACCCCTATTTATGAACCCATCGACCAATTATACAAAAGATTGAAAGCGGCCGGATATGTTACCCCTATTCCCGCTGTCGCCATGGAAAACTCCTCCCAGTGGGTCAATCCAAACAGTCATGTGCATACCATTCCGGCATGAAAGGACATACCATCGATGAACGTCGCACTGTGAAGGATAAGATTCATACATTGATTGATACCAAGGTCATACAAGCAAAGGAAGCTGCACCCAATGTCCGCAACAACCCTCTCCCGGATCATATGAGTGAAGGAGTAAATGTGATAGAGACGGATGAAGAGTGGGATCCTGAAGGGTCAATTGGGATCATTTGAGAAGGGGATGATCCTAAGAAACCCGCAGTCACCCTCACTTCTATTGTGGTACAGATACAGCCACTAGTCGAATTTGGGGTAGCTGCATCAATTTCGTTCGAAATTGAAGTAACAAACACCTGCAGTTGCACTTGCTCCATTCAAAGTAGAAATAACTGCACCCTTCACTGTGACAGTAGCATCCACACTGCCCTTTAATTCCAACGCCGTACCTTGGGATTATGTTGCCTAATCCAGGAGGAAAGGAAAAGCAAAAATGGAAGAATCTGGTGCGACAAGGGATGACCAGAACCGGTAGAATTTATACACTCGAGAATTTGGGAGGAACGAGGAAAGAAGATGCTGCCAAACAACCCATCATTGAACTGGCCTAGATGATCTTTGAAGAAAGGTATAGGCGAGGGAAATTTCTGTGGTGGATCATCTAAACAAAACTCTCGCCCAGATATCCATCCTATCACTGCTGCAAAATTCCGAGGCGCATAGGAATGCTTTGATGAAGGTATTAAATGAAGCTTACGTGCCTAACAATATCACCAGTGGAGAGATGGCCAACATGGTGGGGAAAGTACTGGAGAGCCACAAAATCACCTTTCATGAAGATGAGTTGCCACCAGAGGGATTAAGCCACAACAAGGCACTGCACATCACGGTACAATACGAGGATAAATTTATTGCCAGGGTTTTGATAGACGGAGGGTCCAGCCTCAACATCTATCTAGTGACAACTCTGAAAAGGTTGGGTAAAGGTTTGCATGAAATACGAGCAGGGACTATGAACGTGAAGGTGTTCAATGGGTCATAAAGAGCTACAATTGGGGAAACCAATCTATGCTTACAGATGGGTCTGACCTGGTACGATGTTGAATTTCAAGTGCTAGACATATCCGCCTCATACAATCTGTTGTTGGGACGACCTTGGATACATGCCTCCGGGGCCGTGACATCTACTTTGCACCAACCTGTAAAATTCGAATGGAATCATCAGGAAGTGATCATTTATGGAGATGGGAGTAATCCCATTTATACCAACCAAACTGTCCCGGACGTGGAGAATAGAAGGAAGTTGGGTGGGGAGACTTATCATTGCATCGAGCGCGTCAATGCAATAGAGAAATACAAGTGGTGGAGCAGAAAAATAGAAAGCATACTGGCATGGTCAGGCTATGAACCTGGCAAACGACTCGGGAAGAAACTCCAAGGCATTACCAAGCCAATACAGCTGAAACGTCATGGTACAACTTTTGGGCTTGGATATTAGTATACCTGGCAAGAATATGATGATTGGTCACCTCCATAGCGTGGTACCTATTACCCTCTTGAGAAACCAGTGTCGCATTTGAGCCAATACTTTCATCAAGACGATACAATATGGGGATCTAAAGAAGAAGAAGCTTTAGCTGGTCTAAGGAACCTGGTCTTGGAAGACGAAGATATGGTCTGCAATGTGATAGTTGAGGAGAAGGAGGAAGAAGGCCTCGTCATCCAAATGGTGGAGAAGGGAGCAGCTCTCAGGAATTGGACCGCCACACCATCCAGGGTCAGATGAGTCCCGGGGTAGCATGGCTACTAGTGTTATTTGAAAACAATTCTTTTGACCATTTTGTTTTAAAAACATCTTTATTTCAGCATTTTGTTTTGGAAAACATTGTTTGAAGTCATTGAAACACTATTTTGTTTAACGTTTCAGCATTTATCAATAATTTGATGTTTTATTATCATTATCTCTCATACCTTTTTCTCTACAGCATTACTATTTCTTACATTGATGAACAAACGACTGTGACATGTAATGAGACAACACGACATAAGGATAGTGAATCGGAAGAAATAGAGGAAGAAGATGTGATACCTGAGGAAATCGTCAGAGAAGTTGAGAACTTTGAGAACAAACCTAAGTCCAACCTGGACGAGACCGAGATAGTCAACCTGGGAGATTTTGAAACCGTCAAAGAAACTCGCATAAGCATCCACTTGTCACCGTCATAGAAGGAAGAGTACACTTGTTTCCTGAGAGAGCATGCATATTTGTAAGACGATATGACCGGATTGAGCACATCATAGTGGCTCACAAGTTTCCTACCAATCCAATGTGTCCATTAGTAAAGTAGAAACTCAGAAAGTTCAAACCAGACATGAGCCTGAAAATCAAGGAGGAAGTCACCAAGCAAATTAAAGCCAAAGTCCTCAGCGTAGTTGAATATCCAACTTGGTTAGCCAACATTGTGTCGGTTCCAAAGAAAGACGGGAAAGTCAGGGTGTGTGTTGACTATCGGGATTTAAACATAGCAAGTCCCAAAGATGATTTTCCACTACCAAATATACACATACTGACTGACAATTGCACCAAGCATGAGCTCCAGTCCTTTGTTGATTGCTTCGCGGGTTATCATCATATTTGGATGGACGAGGAAGACGCAGAAAAGACGGCTTTCATTACGCTATGGGGGTATATTATTACAAAATGATGTTGTTTGGTTTAAAGAATGTTGGGGCCACCTACATAAGGGCCATGACGATCATTTTTCACGACATGATACACAAGGAGTTGAGGTATATGTGGACAACGTCATCATCAAATCCAAGAAGGCCACAAATCACATAGCATATTTGAGAAAGTTCTTTGACTGGTTGCGGAGGTACAATCTAAATCTGAACCCCGCAAAATACGCCTTTGGAGTTCCTGCCGGAAAATCGTTAGGATTCATTGTTAGCCACCGAGGAATTGAGTTGGAACGATCAAAGGTCAAAGCTATTCAGGGGTTACCACCCCCCAAAGAACAAAAAGAACATGATGAGTTTCTTGGGACGTCTCAACTATATCAGCCACTTCATAGCACAATCCACGGTGATATGTGAACCAATTTTCAAAATGCTAAAGAAGGATGTCTCAACCAGCTGGACTGAGGACTGTTAGAAGGCTTTTGAAAAAATCAAGAAATACTTGTCCACACCACCAGTCCTAGTCCCACTAGAACCTGGTAGGCCATTACTACTCTACCATTCTGTATTAGATGGGGCTTTCGGTTGTGTCTTGGGACAACATAACGAGACAGTGAGAAAAGACCAAGCTATATATTATCTGAGTAAGAAGTTCACACCTTATGAAGCACGGTATTCTTTGCTGGAACACACCTGCTGTGCTCTGACATGGATAGCTCAAAATTGAGGCACTACTTCTGTGCCTATACCACATACCTCATATCGAGGATGGATCCTTTGAAGTACATCTTTCAGAAGCATATGCCTAGAGGAAAGCTGGCCAAGTGGAAAATATTGTTGAGTGAGTTTGATATCATCTCTAAGAAGGCGGTCAAGGGACAAGCATTAGCAGATCATCATGCCGAAAATCCTATAGGAGTAAAATACGAAACATTGAAAACGTATTTTCCTGACGAAGAAGTGTCATTCGTAGGAGAAGATATCGCTGAAGCCTACGGCGGCTGGAGAATGTTTTTTGACGAGGCTGCAAATTTCAAGGGAGTCGATATCGGAGGCGTCTTGGTATTGAAACAGGTCAGCACTACCCGGTGTTCGCAAAACTCAGGTTTCCATGCACCAACAACATGGAAGAGTATGAAGCCTGCATATTAGAGCTCAATTTGGATGTCGACATGAATGTTCAGGAATTGTTGGTGATGGGTGATTCAGACTTGTTGGTGCACCAGGTACAAGGAGAATGGGCTACAAAGAATACCAAGATACTACCATATCCGAATCACGTACAATATATGATGAAGAGGTTCACGAAGATAGAGTTCCGACATGTCCCCAGAATCCTTAATGAATTTGCGGATGCATTGGCCACTTTGTCCTCCATGATACAACATCCGGACAAGAATTTCATCGATCCCATTCCGGTGAGAATCCATAATCTGCCAGCTTATTGTGCTCATGTCAAAGAAGAAACGAATGAAAATCCGTGAATCCACGATATTGGGGAATATTTGGTAAAAGAAGAATATCCAGAGCATCCAAACCACACTCAGAAACACAGACTTTGGAGGTTTTCCAATCATTTCTTCCAAAGTGGAGGAATTCTGTATAGAAGAACTCCTGATCTAGGTCTACTACGGTGTGTTGACGCCAAAGAGGCTTCCAAATTTCTTGAAGAAATACATGCCGGAACCTATGGCCCACATATAAACGGTTTCGTCCTAGCCAAGAAGATACTCAAGTACGAATAATTTATGATGACTATGGAAACAGACTACATCCGGTATGTCTAGAAATGTCATTAGTGCCAGATACACGCATATATGATATGGGTGCCACCAAACGAGCTCAATGCAACAAGTGCACCTTGGCCTTTTGCCGCATGGGGAATGGATGTCATCGGTCCAATCAAACCCACTGCTTCGAACGGGCAGAGGTTCATTTTAGTGGCCATCGATTACTTCACAAAATGGGTTGAAGTTGTATCCTACAAAGTTGTAACCAAGAAGGTCGTCACAGAGTTTGTCAGGGATCGTATTGTTTGTCGATTTGGGGTTCCAGAATCCATCATCACTGAAAATGCTGCCAATCTCAACAGTGATCTGATGAAATCTATGTGTGAAACTTTCAAGATCAAGCACAAGAATTCCATAGCATACAGGCCTTAAATGAATGGAGCCATGGAGGCCTCCAACAAGAACATCAAGAAGATACTAAGGAAGATGATAGAGAATCACAAGCAATGGCACGAGAAATTACCATTCGCCTTACTGGGATATCGCACTACAGTCTGCACATCAACCGGGGAAACTCCTTACCTATTGGTCTATGGTACTGAAGTCGTCATCCCCGCTGAGGTAGAAATTCCATCTTTAAGAATCATACAAGAAGCTGAACTTAGTGATGCAGAATGGATAAGAAGCCGCTATGAGTAAATAGCCCTCATAGATGGGAAAATAATGAATGTAGTGTGTCATGGTCAGCTTTATCAAAACGGGATGTCCAGAGCTTTCAACAAAAGGGTCAAACATAGACAGTTCATACCGGGGCAGTTGGTGCTGAAACGGATCTTTCCACATCAAGATGAAGCAAAAGGGAAATTCTCACCCAACTGGCAAGGCCCTTAAATGGTTCACAGGGTACTAACAGGAGGAGCACTCATACTAGAAGAGATTGACGGAGAAATTTGGCCAAATCCCATCAACTCAGATGCAGTCAAAAGATACTATGTGTAAACTATTTGAATTTCTTCATATGATGTAATATTGAACTACGCTTGACCTGATTCTCGTTTAAGAGGGGATACGTAGGCAGCCTTGTGGGTTCGGTCACAATTCAATAACATTTTCAGTTTCCCCACAATCGGAAACTGGGGCAGAATTTTGAGGAGCACCCTCGAAATTCCGAAGCAAGTTTAGCAAACGACACTGCATGCGGAACAGTCAGAAGTTTGTTTAGATAACTGGGGCAGTATTTTGAGGAGGACCCTCAAATCTATGGCAAGGAGGTTGCAATGTCTTTGATAACGTCATAGTTACTGGTTCATCTAATTGATTTCTTAATTTGCATATTACTATGTTTTGAAAAACTATACACGCATATTTTTCGAAAACTTTATTTCTAGCCAAATGCTACCCATGGTGACTTGAACAGGATCCTCGGGCAGAGTGGAGCAAAGCAATCAGACAAAGGCACGAACCAACCTCCCCTGCAAAACTCATAATTTTTTCTTTGGATAAAGGAATAGGTCATAACCACAAGTATCGTCATAACAACAGAATCACAAGACATAAATACATCTCCAACTAAGAAATACTTTGCTCTTACTTACTACTCTTCCACTTGCATGAAGCGAAGCCTTGCCTCTCTATTTGCATAAGGCTAAGCATTGCATTCTCTCTGCATAAGGCTAAGCATTTCCTTCTCCCTGCATGAGACTAAGCACTGTCTCGAATCTTGCATGAGGCTAAGCCCTACCTCTCTATCTGCATAAGGCTAAGCATTGCCTTCTCCCTGCATGAGACAAGCACTGTCTCGAATCTTGCATGAGGCTAAGCCATGCCTCTCTATTTGCATAAGGATAAGAATTGCCTTCTCCCTGCATGAAATTAAGCACTGTCTCGAATCTTGCATGAGTCTAAGTCATGCCTCTCTATTTGCATAAGGCTAAGCATTGCCTTCTCCCTGCATAAGACTAAGCATTGTCTCAAATCCTGCATAAGGCTAAACATTGCCTTCTCCCTGCATGAGACTAAGCACTGTCTCAAACCCTGCCTCTTTATTTGCATAAGGCTAAGCATTGCCTTCTCCCTGCACGAGACTAAGAATTGTCTCTCTTTACATAAACGCAAATGATGCTCTAACCTAAACCTTGCATTATTATCTTCTTTCGGGGCTAAGCTCTGCACCCGATTCTACGCAAGACTAAGCTCTGTCTTGTTATTATCTCTGGCACCATGTCTCTGCATCTCATGGGCTGATATATAGCCAACTTGTCCAAAGGCATCATAGTCCGAAGGCATCATCCTCGAAGACACCATACCATAGCCTGAGGATCTCTTAATATTGCACATCATTATTCAAAGGCATCATGGTTTGGAGGCACCATCTTCATAGCCCGAGAACATCACATGGCCTACGAATCCTTTACCGCACAATTCATGGCCCGGGACATCATGGTCTAAAGACGTCATCATCACCGTCCAAATACAATCTTCATGGTCCAAAGGAAATTTACATCATGTTTAATTTACGAAAAATCTATATCCACATATTGTGTTTTGAGTTTGCAGGCGATCCGGAAGGTAACCGTTATCCTAACGGGAGCAATCTTTGCTCCAGTTTTCACTCAATACTCATATCCTCAAATTATTTCAAACATAATCGATCATCATCCGTTACCAAATCTCAGTTACCCATAACCATTTTCAAATCCCAATTGATCCCACCCGGAATATTTTGTCCGCTCTTACAAATAAGTCCATCGGTTTGTTTCACTGTTGGATCCAGAATGTAACGACCTGGTTTGTCGTTACGTAAAACCTGCATTATAATTGATGTTATTGACTTATCATAGACCGATTATTCTATTATTGATGTGTTAGAGTTGATAAGCTTGAAATCGGAATGGTTAAATGAGAATTCAGTCACTTAGTCTTTAAAAATAGCCTTAAAATAAGAAAGTCAACTGAGAGTTGACTTATTGGTAAACGACCTTGAAATGTGGATTTTACGACTCGGATAGCTTTGTTAGGTGATTTGGGACTTAGGAGTGTGTTCAGAATAATTCCTTGATGTCCGGTGTAGAATTAGGCTTGAATTGGCGAAAGTTAGTTTTTGGTGATTTCCGGTTGGCAGTGGAAAATAGGCTATCGGGGTCGGCAGGTTCGTAATATTATTTGGATGTGTCTGCAAAATTTCAGGTCAATCGAAGTTCTTTTGGATAGTTTCGGCATCTTTGGTGGATTTTAAAATTTTCAAAGTTCTTAGGCTTGAATCCGATGTAAATTTGGTGTTTTGATGTTAGTTTTGATGTTTTGAGAGTGAAACTAAGTTTGAATGATCATATGTGATGTGTTGGTATAGTTGGTTGGGGTCCCATGGAGCTCGGGTGAGTTTTGGATAGGTTTGGGCTGCGTTGTGCTCGTTTTTCTTATGCTTCGGCGTCGTTTCTTCAAGCATAAATGATATCATATTGAACAAATGAGCTCCGATTACTGTTTTGAAAGAAGAATTAGATCCGTATCGTAATTACGGACCCGTAGCAAAAAGAACGTCGAATTTGGATATCGTATGAGGATTTTATGGCCATTTTACCAAGATTGCCCAGATTTTTCAGGTTAATGACGAAATTGCCCCTGACAGCGTATTAAAAACCTGCACTATTTGCAAATCTTAAAACCTACATATCTCCTTCATTATAAGGTCAAATTGAGTGATTCAAAAGCCTAAATTGATTAAAATTTCACAAGGAATCCATTGGGAGCACTAAAACGCGTTAACAGTATATATATAACGAGCAGTTCAAGTTTTTTTCCAATTTTTGATCGGGGAGAAGCTTTTGAGGCGATTTTTAAGAGAGAAAATCAGTGTTCTTCATAGAGGTAAGTGTATTGATCATTAAAACTCGTTTATGGGTGATTATAGACCATAATCCCAGCCTTTAATTCATGAAAAACACTAGAAAAATAGGATTTTGGGGCATGAGATTATGAGACCTTCAAGGGTCGATTTGAGGGGTCAAACGGACTCCGATTTTGGTATTCTTACGGAATCGTGAGAAGATGAAGAACACTTTCCTGTAAAAATTTCTGAGTTTCGGGACGCGGGCCTGGGGGTCGAATTTTGACCGATTTCGGATTTTTGAGTTAAATTCGATATTTTTCAATGGGAAT
>ML286791.1:9089-114524 GCA_005239495.1 Nicotiana undulata
TATATATATATATATATATATATAGAGAGAGAGAGAGAGAGAGAGAGAGCAAAAATGGAGCTTTTTTCAATGGGTACGATTGGAATTCATTTAAAACATATAGACGAGTAAATATACGAAATTTGAGGAAGATTTAAGCTCCTTAAAATGTATCTAATCGATTCCAACAACACACATGTTGCTCCCAAATGCACACGCAAATATACGTGGTCCACAAGTAATATAGGAATGTAAGTCTAGATATCGTAGCCACATGGACTTGTGATTAACTATCAACTAAATTAAACTAAGACAATTAATCTATTCAACCGATTGTCTAAAGTGTGATTAATTAGCTACAACTAATATAGAGTAACAAACTAAGAGAATAAAAAAACAAGATAGTGAAATTAGACACGAATTCAATGAGAGCCAATATTCTCAATACGCACAGGAATGGACCTAGCCCCAGGCCTGGCGTCGCCAGCCTAACGCTTGGTGCAGCGTGGCTTTAGCCTGGCCTCACCCTGACTTTAGCCTGGCTTTATCCTGGCCTCGCCAGATATCTCCTTTTCACTGTTCTCGAGCACATTTTCAACGTTTAATTCCTTTTGTTTTACTTCATCTCCAATTCACCTACACATAAAATAGACTCCATTACGCACAAAAAAAGTGTAATTTATCCTTAAAGCATGCAAAATGCAAGGCACATAATATACGAAATAATGGAATTATAGCCCTACATCAACACACTCAAAAGAAAGCAATTTTTTTTTGTGCTACAAATAACTAATTGGCTAATATTAATAGCATTTTATAAATTGACTAATTTTTGCACTAACTTATTTATGGGCTGACATAACTTGCAATTTCCCTAATTCATTCTTTTAGGCGTGTTAAATTTGGTTTGCGGACCTGGATTGAATGGAAGTCGACTAGTGCATATTCTTGAACTACCCCGGGGGAATATGTGTAATAGCCCAATGGGGAAAAGATCACTTTTAGCTGTCATAACTGGTAATATCCTTAATTCATTTTCTCTAGAGTATTATTATAACGTTGACATATCCTCTTAAATCTTCACCTTCGATCATATACTATTTCTTTAAAATTATTTTACAGTAAATGGAATAATAGGTAAAAGTAAAACTAAAGTATATCCTTAGTTTGAAAATTAAGCCAAGTTGAAAGAGGTATCTGAAGACCACATTTAAACTTACCTTTTTAACTTGTTTCCTAAAATAATTTGAGAGTTATGTAAAAACTAAAATGTTGTTGTAAGCATTGTTAGTACAAATTAATACATTATACCTACTCTGTTTGGACTTCGAAACTAAAAATAAAAATTCATGTATTAGAATTACTATAAGGCACATGGAGATTTTTGTGGCATAATGTTTATTTTTTTTTATAGAACTAGCTAAATAGGCTGAATATATATATGGCGGTGGATGATACTGCCTGTTGTCTTCGTAATGATCGCGAGGACAGTGTGCGTGCGTATCATTGTTTAATCGGACTTTCATATAGCTTGATTGGCCGAGTTTTTTTTTTTGGGCCAAAAATTATTTTTTGGTTTGTTTGTCAAAAGTACTTTCGATAAAAAATTAAGGTGTTTGCCCAAGTTTTTGGAAGGAAAAAAAGTGCTTTTGAGGAGAAGCAGAAACAGAAAAAAGTAGCTTCCCTCCAAAAGTACTTTTTTGAGAAGCACTTTTGAGAAAAATACACTTAGAAGCAGTTTTCAAAAGTTTGGCCAAATAAAAACTATTTCTCGCCAAAAATATTTTTTTCAAATGTACTTTTGAGAAAAACACTTTATAAAATAAGTTGATTTTAGAAACTTGACCAAACGGGCTAATTGTTATTTTTTTCGTATGGGGAGTATGGATAGGAGGATTTGTCATTTTCCTCAGTCCTCTAAAACATTGTTATTTAATGATTATACCTCTTTTCTTTTTAATTTTGACCTTCCTATTTGGTATATTAAGCATGGTTAGGGTGAGATTTGACAATGTAGCCAAAATGAGGAGGGTTTTCCCGATACAAGGAGAAGTTTAGAAGCATGCCTTGTTTTCTTTAATTTATTACTCCGCATTTCATTGTTTCCTTTCTTTATTGTTTAATTGTAATACAACTATTTTGTAATTGCTCGATTTTCTTGTATTGATTATTGTTAATGAAGATTTTTTTGCATATTGGAGAAGTTTTCTTCCCTTATAAAAGATACTCCTCAAGTAGGCTTTCATTTGTTTTCCACGGGTGGGATTTTTACACAATCAGCGTGCGAGGTCCATTGTTTTTTTTAGCGAGTGTACATAGATTATACACAATTGAACACATATATCATACATGAATGTTATATATTATACATTTGACGGCTATTTCAGTTTACAAAATTAGATGGGCGGCTACAAAATACTACTACTATAGAGTTACAGAACAGTTAATGATATGATTGCTAGCTTGTTGATTAGGATATAGGTTACCTCAATATTGGGTAGTAAAAAATTTCTCCGCCCTCTCTCTCGAAATCGATGACACGACTTTCTTCTCACTGATAGAGAATGAATTTCTTTCCATTGAAAATCAGAGTAACAGTAGAGATTTTTAACCGGTAGTACCTTCCCTCTCTGTTGCTGCATCTTCTTATCCTCCTTTTTCCTTTTCCCTTTCCCTTTTTCATTTGAGAGTTCCATCTCTGTCTTTTGATGCTCACATTATTTTTGCAGATTTGATTCACCATCTTTTTTGGTCTAATGTGCCTTGCTTTGCAACTTTATTTGCTCAATCGAATCAGTTATTTCCTCTTTTCAGGTTTCAGGCATCGCTATCTGCATCAAATCTCTGTTCTCTTGGTGAAACACTTCACTTATTCTCTTTTATCATGTTAATTAATTCCTATCCCCTCTTATATTTTGATTATTTATACCTTTGTAACAGAGATGTGACCGAGGGCAAAACAAGGGCCTATAACAGACACTCTTGGAACTTGTATTGGTTCATCATTTATACTTTACGTATTATTTTCATTTGCTTTTTGTTTTAGTTATTTCATGAATCATTTAGGGAAAGTGCTTTATTGTTGCTGTTAGAGAGACTTATTTTGCCTATCATGTAATATGGATTCTACGTTTTAATTTTCACGTTATTGGCAGCAAGTCCCAAGTACCTGTTTATGTTTATATATGGCAATTGGCAAGTGTTAGTATAAGAGAATTTATGCATCTGCAAAAAGTATATCAGTTTAACTACCACGTCGAGGAATTGAAATAGGACAACTCAAACTAATTCAATGCCATGTCATTGCGCGTATAGAAATTACTAATTCAATACAAGGGTTGTATAGCTTGTGACTTTTTATCTATTATACTGATAATGTATAGAAATTACTACAGCGCTCATCCGACGTGGCTTCTTTATCTTTCTTATAGTAATAGAACAATTTACTGAAAGATTAAGATTGCCTTATTGTTAAGCAGCAGAAACCGCTGCATTAATTAATATTGACAATGAGTAAATACGGGAGAACAAGTTGAAAATTAGTATTTCTATTTAATGTGCTTAGGAGGAATACCAGTGTAACTGTGGATAGACCTAATTGTTATTGGCATATGGTTGCTCCAATTCTTTCATTTTTGTCAATTGACATTGGTTTTCTCATCGTATGAAATATTTGATGTAGGGTGCTGGAATGAAAAGACCAAATTCGATATTGCGCAGCTGAAAATGTTGAGTCGTCCCACGTTGGAGGTCATTGGTCTCCTTATATGGTCTTGAACAATCATCACCTCATAAGCTAGCTTTAGGCCCAAGCTCCATTTATCAGAAAAAGCACTTGAACAGTTTAATTCAGTCCTTCAAAATTCAAAGCATTCAAATGGCAATAAAGTACGTAGAACGAGGGTAATATTTCTATATAAAGAAGAATATTTCATTAAATTAACATGTGATTTGATATTGCGTTGTTAGCCATAGAATGTTAGACAATGATAGATAGAATCAAGAAAGCATTAGTCAACTCATGCTCTCTGCTCCTTATTTCTTTTGTGTTTTGCATATGTACTTGAATTGTGTTTATGAGTAGTTCTAATATATAAATTCAGTTTTTGTTGGTATGAGACCTTGGAATTATTGGCCATCAGGACACTACTAACTTATGATGCCTTTCTATTTCTATATCAGTTTGGAAAATGTAACTATGGTACATATTTTTAAAAACTAATCAATGATTTGCTTAACAAAAGGATGTCATGCTCTGTTAATAGGATTGACAATCCTTGGGAAAGTTGAAATGCATACATTACCGTGATACTGATGTTGTATTACGTTGTGCCCATCAGACAATCTGCTTCGGCATGTTAACTGCGCAAATAATTTTCCTTTCTTGATAACCACCTTTACTAACCATTATAATCTGACATTTTTGACGGACTTTTAAGCTATTGAAACTAATTCCTTTGTTATCCTGGATTTTTCTCAAGAGTGGTATGATAGAGGTCATTGACAAAGGAGTTTACATGTGTATCATAAAACTATTAGAGCATGTACTACTCAGTGTGCTAAACTTCAAATTTTGTAAATCACAAAGATCTAACTGATCTGATGGACATGTCGTTAAACTTCAATTCTCTGTTTTAGTTTTTGGATTGGTCCCGTATTTAGCACTGTAACCACCACTAATATTTACAAAATGCATGAAAACAAAATAAATTACATTATTAATAGCTTATAGTACTATTTAAGTAATTGTTCGAAAAATATAGTTCTAAAAGAATCTATCAACTTCTCATTTTATATCTATTCTAAACAATAATTGTTCTATAAATCTACTAATGTTCTTCAACAACCGCGCAAAGCGCGGCAAGTTTACTAGTTTAATAAAAATATCTTGTACCTGACGTACAGTAACTACACGGTTCCCCCTATCTACAACATACACTACTGGAAATTGGGCCTATTGCTACGATTTTTTCAGCAACAGTTGTATAACCATTGCAATAGATTGCCTATGGAAACGGTTTCAACCGTTGCATAAGGGTTTACGTGCTTTTGCCACACTATAGCCACAGAACCATTGCCTTTCTATATGAACCGTTGCCGTAGCGTCAATTTTTGCAACGATTTTGTAAACCGTTGCAATAGACGTATCTTTGGCTACGACTTTTGGGGTAAAAATATCTGTTGGGTCAGATTGCTCCCTCCTCTTTTTCCCCCCATTTCACTAAGCTTTTCCAACACTATTCTTTTATTTTTTTTATCTTTTATCTTTTAATTAATTATAACATCTGCAAAACTCCTGAAATTCTAAATAACCTCAACACACTGAAAGACCTAAGGAACAACGTCTGTTCCAAAATACTTCAGAATTTTCTTGAATCTATGGAAGAATCATCCAAAATCCATCATCAGTAGTTGTAGATGTAAATCATCACCAGAATCTGTGCCAAATAACTTTGGAAACCTGTATCTGTATAGCATCTCGTTGCCGGTAGCCGTACATCTTTGCCGGTAACTCTAAAATTCTACTGGGTGACAGATTTTGTTTGTAAGATAAGTGTGTTTTGTTAAGTGGGCTTGGGTGAGCTATATGCAACATTTATATTTATTTTCTCTTTATTTCAAACTTCTCTTTGTTCTTTATCTTCTATGTTTCTCTTTAGTTTTCTGTCATTCTTCTTTTCTCTTTGTCAAAAATTTTATAGGCCTAAGTTTGTATAATATAGAATCAAAAATGGCAATAAAGCCGTTTGAAAAGCTCATTGGGTTTGTTCTTAAGTTTAATATTGATGTTGACTTATATATGAAATCAAAAATGTGGTATACTACAATATTTCTTATGGAAATGATTGTACTAGCCATCCACAAACAGATTATGGTGCTTCTTTTATTGAAAATTTTGTTTTGTTTGATTTTTGTCTTTATTAAGGCCTCCTTCTTCACAATCTCCTTCAAAGTTAATCAACTCATAGATTATCACAGCAAAGAAAAACATTGATTTTGTGTCTTGCTCCAGATTACAAAATGAATGCACCCGCCCTCAGATTATCTCCGCCTCTCCTGCCCCCTCTTCGAATTCCTCTGATATTATTCGCATTATTATTTCTTGGTGTGAATCTATTTTTGCAGGTGATTTTATCAGTTACATTCAAGACTTTGTGATCCATCACTTTTTAGTTTGACAAATCACCCCATCTTTATTTGTATTAGTAGGACTATCATAAACGTCGTCCAGTCAATCACGTAACCCAACTATGAATTTACTTTTTTGTTTGCTAATTAAACAGCTGCACGCAACAACACATTATTCTTTATAAATATAACGTTAAATGAAAACTGAATATCATAGCTTGATGTTCAAAAAAAGTATCTTATTTTCTTATTTATATATATGTGCAACTTATCCATAATTCGGAATGCTTCAAGATGTAATACCTTGAGGTTGATAAGGAGCACTGCCAAGTGCCAACTCCAAAGCTATATATATAGCAATTATTTACTTCTTTGCCCTTCCATGCTATTTAATCAATACCTAAATTACTACATGCATGCGTTAATATGCACGTCCTAATTAAACACCTTGTCATGTTCCGTATGGGTTAGTAAACCCCTCGAGACTTTAATTAGTACATTATTAGAATAGTAATTTACTCGTAATTAACATTTAAAATTTCTGAACCATACATTTTCTACTTTGAAATCAACTAGTACTAATTTGCCCATATAAATCCTGCCCTTATTGTATTGAACTATTTACCTTTTTTTTTTTGTATGTGATCAATTTGTTTGAACTTGTACAACTCATGATGGGATGACTCATAACTGATCCCTATAATAAAAGAAGAAGAATTATGAAACGATCTTGAATGAAGTGGGAGTTAAATCACATTAGGAATGAAACTTTTGAATGAAGTGGAATTTTAAGTAAGTTTAGACTGAAAACTTTTAGACTAAGGTCATCTCCAATCTTTAGTCGTTTGAAGGGATACGTTATTTCCTTCGAATTACAGATTAGAAATAAGGAGTTGTTAGTTGGCTTGTGTGAGCTGTAAGCCACGTTTATGTTTGTTTTCTTTTCATTTTCAGACTTCTCTGTCTTCTATGTTTCTATTTGGTTGTCTGTCTTTCTTTCTTTTTTCTTTCTGTCAAAAGTTTCACAGGCCTAAATTTATATAGTACTTCAAAAAAATAGAAGGGATCGACGCTAATTAACAGAAAGATCGCCTCTTCAACCAAAAAATTCTAACTAACTAAGAAATTTGCCTTATCATACTTGTTTCTTATACTAGGGACTTGTTGTTTGTCAAGTATGGATATAACTTTTGCTTTTCTAGAGAGTTGCTGAGCCGTTTGAAACACAGTTGTTTGCTGCAAATCCAGTACTTCTTTAGCCAGACTGTCCGCCAATTGATTAGCTTCACGATAACAATGTTTGATCTGGATATTAAGAATCAAAAATGGCAATAAAGCTGTTTGAAGAGCTCTTTGGGTTTGTTCTCAAGTGTAGAATTGTTGTTTACTTGTATATGAAATTAAAAATGTGGTTTGAGTATGGTATTTCTTATGGAAATGGTTGTACTAGCTATGCACATACATATTTTGCTTTTTTGTGCTTCTTTTATTGGAAATTTTTGTTTTGTTTGATTTTTGTTTCTATTAGGGTCTCCTTCAAAGTTAATCAACTCATACATTATCAATTCAAAAAAAAACTTTAATTTTGTGTCTTTTCTCAGATTACAAAATGAATTGCACCTGCATCTCCCCCGCTCCTGCCCGCTCTCCGATGACTTCGCCTGATATTATTCTCACTATTATTTCTTGGGCCGTAACTATTGGTGCAGTTTGTTTTATCAGTAACGTTCAAGCATTTGTGATGCGTCACTTTTTTCATGGTCTTCAGTTGTTTATTGAGTACGTATTTATTATTAACTTGGCTATTGAAGCTGGAGTTGCAATGAGATGTTAGTTTCCTCACGATTTTGGAGTAGTGAAACAAAATTGTGCGGCGACTTTAATATCTTCCATTGCAGTCTTTGATCTTTGTGGATCATATAAAAGAAAAATACCAATTGCATTTTATGGAACAACTGATGCTATTGAAAAGACCTATCAAAGAGCTGCTGTGGCGCAACTTGTTTTCCGTTCTTATGAGTTTTATGTGAGGTTTTTTTGCCCATTAGATGGGACTTCGATCTTTCCTGTATCCGTTATCAAGAGTGATTTTGATGTGTTGCCTTTGCTTCTTTCTGTCGGAACTTTCTCAGCAAGATTTGTCCAAAAAATCAGAAGAAGATCAACGACAATAGAAGTTATGATATTAGGGCATTGGAAGGAGATAGCACAACAAGCTCTTGAACCTCTTAATCATTTATGTTGAATATATCTATTTCCATAACACATGAAATTTCATCGTTTCACAATCTTTATTGCTTTTGCTAAAAATAATGGATGACGGTCTGTAGCTGTTTCTAAATCTACCAATATAAGAGCAATTCAAATGGATGTGGTGACAATTGAAGCACCAAACAAAAGATATTTTTTACTACCCAATATTGAGGTAAACTATATCCTAATTAACAAGCTAGCAATCATATCATTAACTGTTCTGTAACTCTATAGTAGTAGTATTTTGTAGCCGCCCACCTAATTTTGTAAACTGAAATAGCCGTCAAATGTATAATATATGTAACATTCATGTATGATATATGTGTGTAATTGTGTATAATATATATACACTCGCTAAAAAAATAGTGGATTTGATCAGCTTAAAAGCCAATCCAAATACCCTCTAAATTCTTTCATTGTAGGGTTTATCTTAACCAAGTCCATCATCCCATTTTTGTACGACAGAATACAAGTGACCAAATATTTGAAGCAGAAGCTATGGAGGGGTTTGTGATATCCCGTTTATATTGATAGTCTAGATTATATGTGATTTTGATATTATTGCTTCCGCCGCTTATAATAATCCATCAGTAGTATCATTCAAATTAGGTACAGATCTTCCAGCTAATGGTAATCGCTGCAATGGGTCATGTGGTTACCTGACCATCCCCATTTTCTTTTTCATTTATTTTCTCTTGTTAATCAATATAGTACTTACTACTAATAGGCAACAAAAATTTCTTATATTCTGTCAATTGTTTGATCTAGAGATTTGATACCCCGTTTGTTATAAAATGATTAATATATATAGTCAAATATCTCTATAATATCCTCATTTATTCTGTTTGATATAACACGATTAATATATACAATTATAGCAACACGGCCAATCGTTTTGAACAATTGCGTGCAATATCGTCAATTTGAGATCAAGAGTAACCTCACATAGTATATATTTTTTAAATCATCCATGCGATCACTATTATTTGGTTTAACAAAGGTGGTGTATCCAATATATATAATCAAACGTTGTTATTTAATGATCATACCTCTTTTCTTTTATATTTTGACCATCCTATTTGGTATATTAAGCGTGGTAAGGGTGAGATTTGACAATTTAGCCAGAATGAGTAGGGTTTTCCCGATACAAGGAGAAGCTTAGAAGCATACCTTGTTTTCTTTAATTTTTTACTCCGCATTTCATTGTTTCCTTTCTTTATTGTTTAATTGTAATACAACTATTTTGTAAATAAAAAAATTTCATTACCAAAAGCATTATGTACAATCAAATACAAAAACCTGCAGATGAGCAATTATATTATACAGCTAGCACAGTTAACATCCACTCTTCGGACCTACTAATCAATACAAACTATACTAATCTGAATAATAATTCGGCTTCTCAAGCTCCTTAGTAATTCTGCTCCTCTGAAATCCTCTGTAGAATACTTCTTGTATGATTCTTCTGACAATGCTCTTGGTATCTGCTTGTTTAGCCTGAAAAACCCTCTGATTTCTCTCAATCCAGAGGTGATAAACACAAGCAGCCAAAGTCATCCTATAGAGCTCCGCACTTGAACTACATATTTGATTATCAACTACTCCCAAGTGCATCAATTTGTCCTTAGTAGGCAATCTACCAAGAGCTGCTAGTCTTAAGATGAATACCCATTTTTGAGATCCAAAGTTGTTGCAGACCATTTTCCTCCACTGCACTTTAGGAAAATCACCCCTCATCATTTGATATATCTTCTTAATGGAAAATGTTGTCATATATTTCAGATATTCTTCCATAATCCTAGCTTGCTGAAGGTGACTTTGCATCTTCAAAATTTTCTGCACTACCCAAGAGGCTTGCTTAGGTGCAACTTCCCAAATCTGGCCTCCCTTGGTCTAATAATTGTGAATCCATTTAACCCAAAGTTTATCTTTTTTGCAACAAAGGCTCCGCAATAATTTACAGATAGCTGCCATGTTCCATATAGCTATATCAAGAATATTGAGACCACCAGCACTAGTAGGATAACAAACTTTTTCCCAGGCAAGCAATGCTTTCTTTGGCATCTCCACGCCACCTGTCCATAAAAATCTCCTGCATGTTGCTTCAATAAGCTTTATCACCTTCGTAGGCAAGACAAATATTTGTGACCAGTAGATCTGGATTGAGAAAAGTACATTCTTGATCAATTGAACTCTGCCTGCACAAGAGAAAAACTTAGTTGTCCAACTTGTAATTCTTCCCAATATTCTTTCAATTAATGGTTGACATTGGCTTATTGAAAGTCTTTTTGTGCTAAGTGGCACTCCCAAGTATTTGAATGGCATTTCTCCTTTGGTAAAACAAAGTATCTCCAGTATATTCCTCTGCGCTTCTTCTCTTACCCCTCCAAAATAGATAGAACTCTTCTCCTTGTTTGCTACCAGACTTGAAACCTGAGAGAATTCTTGAAAACAATTGTAAAGCATTTGCACAGAGATTAAGTCACCCCTACAAAAGAGTAGTAAATCATCTGCAAAACCTAGTTGAATCAGCTTCAATTTTGTGCATCGTGGTTGATAGTTAAAGTCAGGTTGCTCATCCAATCTTTTAAGTATCCTGGAGAAGTAATCCATAGCCAGTACAAATAGGAATGGGGACGTAGGGTCCCCCTGCCTCAACCCTCTTCTAGCTGCAAAGGGTTTTGTAGGCCAACCACTGATGCCAATTGAATAAGACACTGATTGCAAGCCTTCCATAACCCATTGTATAAACTTGTTAGGGTAATTCATATGTATTAATACCTGTTTAACGAAAGGCCACTCTAGTGAATCATATGCTTTTTGCATATCGACTTTCATCATATATCTTGGGGATTTTCCTTTCCTTCCATATCCTTTAACCAGTTCATGGCTTAGAATTATATTGTCACTTATCACTCTTCCGGGAACAAATGCCGATTGACTATTATCAATGAGATGATCCATCACACTCTTCAATCTGATAGTTAGTATCTTAGAAATTATTTTATACAACACCGAGCAACAAGAAATGGGCCTAAATTCCTTCACTGAAGAAGGATTCTTCACCTTAGGAATTAAGGTCACTAAAGTACAACTAACTGGCTTATACAAGGCAGAGGTCTCAAAAAAGTGCAATATAGCAGTAGTAATATCTTCACCTATCACTGACCAAGCTTTCTTGAAGAATAGAGCATGGAAGCCATCACCTCCTGGCGCTTTCATATCTTCTATATCCTGTAGAGCTCGGTAAATTTCTTCTTGTGTCACTGGTTCAATCAAGGATAGCTGTTATCTCTGGATTAATAGCAGGTAGTTGTGATGCAGCTGTCCCAAGTAATCTTTTGTAGAATCCTTGGATCTCCTCTTTAATTTCAGCTTCAGTCTGAATCCAATGAGCAGAAGAGGTCATCAGTTTCTTAATCTGATTATGGGCAACTCTGTTTTTAACATTCGCAAAAAAGTAAGCTGTATTTGAGTCTCCCAATTGCAGCCATTGTATTCTTGATTTCTGTTTATAAATACTTTCTTCTACCAATAACCACTTCTCCAGTTCCTTTTTCAGAGTTCTTTCATTTTCAAACAAAGCTGCATCATGTCTATAGTCTCTCATTTGTTCCTGCAGAACTACCAGAGCCCTTCGAGTATCCTTTATCTTGTTTTCCACATTTGAGAATTCTTTGTTGTTTAATGACTTCATTTCTTTCTTAACATTCTTCAGTTTCAGCCATACTCTTTTCATAGGATTTCCCAAAACAGATTTTGCCCAACCAGCTGCAACCTTTGTCAAGAACTCAGGATGTTCCGCCAAATAGTTCAAAATTTTAAATGGCCTTGGTCTATTATTAACTGTTTCAACAAAATTGACACACAAGGGAGAATGATCAGAGAAGCTGGGGTCTAATATCTCTACATCTATTTGAGATGGATGGGTCATCCATTCGGTATTACCCAATGCCCAATCAATTCTGCTAAAGATGTGACTATTTGTCCAAGTGAACTCCCTACCAAAGGTTCTCAACTGACACATCCCAGTATTGACTATTGATTATTGTTAATGAAGTAATTTAGCATATTGGAGAAGATTTAGAGAAAGCTACGGACCGTCATCCATTTTTAAGCAAGCGAAAAAGATTGTGAAACGATAAATTTTCATGTGTTGTAGTGGAAATAGAGACATTCAACATAAATAATTAAGAAGTTCAAGAGCTTCTTGGTTTAAGACATTTTATTAATCCAATATATGGAATAAAAAATGTGTTATTTGTACATCATGACCCTTTATAATTTTGAATTTAAAAATGACCTTTGTAGAACTATTATCTGTAAAGGACAGATCTCTTACGTGTAAAAGCAAATCTCTCATGTGTAAAAAAAAAGGTAGGATCATAAAACCACTGTGTCATGACCTAATTTCCATTATAGGTCGTGATTACGCTCAACGTCGTCGCTAGGCAAACCAACGGTGAACTGTCCATGCAATTGTTCATTTTAATAGTTTTTAAAGTAATTGATTTTATTTAATGAGGGAACTAGTAATAGAAAATTATAGAAAAACCAAAACACCAAATAACGAAAAGAGTAAAGTGGTGAACTTAATACCCAAAGCTATAAAATGTCAACTAGAATACTTCTGAAACCCGGTGTCACAAATGTATGAGCAAACTAGAAGAGTATAACCTCCTATCCTACTGTCTGGAATAAGATAGACAGAAAATAAATATAATAAGGAGAGACTACGGGCACTGCAAAACGGGCATAGAGAGCAATTGCGAGGTCGTATGGTCCGATCCAAAATAATGTTTATAATGCCGAGGACTGACCGACGCGTTATACTGCCAAGGCGCTCGGTCCGATCCACAAGAAGAGAGAATACTCTATGAACTCTGATTTAATAACAAGTATAGTACAAATAAGACAATTATCATATGGTAGAGTCCTAAAACTACCCGAACATAAGCATGATTTTTAGCTACGCACGAACTCTCATCACTTCGTGCGTACGTAGCACCACAAGTAGTAATAGACAACAATTAAACACGTACCGAATCTCGCATAGAATCCATAAATGAAGAAAGCATCTCAATTGGAAAAAAGTTCGTTTTCCCGGTGAATTTGTTTGTCAACAAAATTCCACTCATAAGTAGGTTCACATCGCGATCTAAGTTCCATTTCCCATCGAGAGGTTATGATACTGGTAAAGAGTCCACTTCTTTCCGTCGCATCCGTCTTCAGGACGATATAGCCATAAAGATGCACGTCTTAGTGGGGAACATTTTGCTCCCGATGTAGCTTGAAAGCAGTAAGAGTCGAATTCATTCGAGAGAGCTTGGTGGTCATAAGAATGGTTCGGGAATTTCTCTTACAGGATTAGACAAGAGACTTCCCTCGTTCCAAGGTTCACTTTCCGGTCCACAAACCACTCTAAAAGCCTCAAGTCGGTGTTGGACAGTCCGAAACTAGCCAAATATCGTATAAATTAATCAATATATACTAAAAATTCATAATTTAGCTATTGGACTTTCACCATCTAGGGTGCAGCATTCGGGCTGCTTCGCCTAGCAGCACGACGCTTGTATTGCTCTCCCACAACCCCGTTTTCACGGTTTAGGCTGCTCCCATTTCGCTCGCCGCTACTACGGGAATCGCTTTTGCTTTCTTTTCCTCTGGCTACTAAGATGTTTCAGTTCGCCAGGTTGTCTCTTGCCTGCCCATGGATTCAGCAGCAGTTCGAAAGGTTGCCCTATTCGGGAATCTCCGGATCTATGCTTATTTTCAACTCCCCGAAGCATTTCGTCGATTACTACGCTAGTTCTTTGCTACTATAATAATCTAATTCCTTGCATCTACATTCTAGTTTGATTGGTAGTTTTCTTGTGCTAAGTACAAGAATTTATTTCACGTTAAAATAATCAATTTTTAATTGAGCATATTTAAATTATTCATCACTATTTGTTTCAATTATCATCATTATATCTTGATAAATGATAGATATCTCAAAGAGCAATTGATTTGGTAGTGTTACATTGAAAATGTGGTCACCGAAATATGTGTTTAGTAGTGCATGTCTCATATTTAAGAAAAAAACCAATAAATAACTTAAAAAACCAAAAACCGACAATAACCGAATCGATAAAAGAACAACTTGATCAGTTTGGTTTGATTCTAATATTTGAAGAGTCGAATTACTTGATTGGTTTATTTTTAGGAAAAAATCGACTCAAACCGAACCACGAAGGCGGTGCAGCCCTAGGCAAGACACGCCAATCTTTAATCTAAATACTAAATAACCTTTGCCTTTTCACGTCCTTTTCTCCTCGTTTCTTTTTAAAGTGCATAGAGAAATAGTCTCGGTATTAAAGGGATTTTCCAGTTAATCATAAAAGTGATGTTAACTAATTTAATGCTCCTAGTGATTGAATCAAAGAATTTGCCATTTGTGCATCTACTTCATCATTGTCTGATTGCTTAATTATTATACCTTCAGACTTACTATTAGTGTGGATCTTGAAAACCAAAACAAGAACATTAGCCAAATGGCTCATATCCCTTGCTAACAAAAAAATTATGACTCAAGTGTAATAGGCGCACGGCCTATTATTAAATGTTATCAAGAAAATATATAGGCTTGAACCTTACAATAATCAACACGATTTGGAACCAGGCAATAACAAAACATTTGTATTATAAAATTAAACAGAGGAAACTTGTCCTTGTGTTGGTAAAACTCTTCTTCTCCTCAACATGAGGAAACATGGTGATATGTTGTCATCTTCATCCGTTAAGATGCTTAAGCAACAAAATAGGAAGCACAAAAGTCCAAAGAAAATAGGAATGATAATAAAATATGCTTGTCTGCGATCATTAGGAAATATGGAAATTCCTATGACATATGCTGCATAACAGAAAAGCACAGCTATGAAACCAAAGACATGCGTTAAGCAAGTATAGGTATGAACACGAGCACGTATAGTTTCAGGATCATTTGGAAGACAACATGCATCCTCTGCCATTGCCGTATTATATAATGATAACTTTTATCACAATCCCTATATATAGTCCTAGAGTTGAATTATATAACTGACTAATAGAATATGTAGGAGGACTTCTAATCCTAGTTGAACTCTATCAATTAAATGATTTGTGTTCATTAGATTCTAATTTATGTTTACTTAATTAAATATACGAAGATTCTAGATAAGCACAAATTAAAGGGCAGTTAATTAGAACTAACCTAATACACTTGCACGACTTGGATTCCTGATAGGAGTAGAAGTCTTTTATCCATTTGATGTAGAAGTATTTTTGATGTTTTGGTTCAAGTCTATAATATTCGTCAATTTTCTATTATTTTTATTGCCAACAAACAGTGTCTTATTTGGTCCACTGCTTAATTTTTGACGCAGTCAAATATTTTTGAAGTGAATGGTGTTTTCAGTCGTCCAATAAGATAGCATAAGGTGAAATGAATCTTAATTAATGAACGTACCAATAACTTTTCTCAAATATTAAAAACAGATCGCACATTAGACAAGATAGTCATTTACTTATTTCTCTAATACTTAGAATTAGATATTTAATTATTCTCCTAATATTTAGGATTATACATTTAATTATTTCCATAATATTTATAATTTTTAGGTTTAGATGTTTTGGAGCCTTTTTTTTGGAAGCACAATAAATCCTTAAACCAAAAATAAAATTCTACATAAATAATGGCTTTGCCAACAATTTAGTTCAACAATAACTTTCATGAGGTAGTATCAACTAAGAAAAAAATAGGATTGTTGAGTCCTCATCAAAGTCTAGCACATAAAATTATTACATGTACTGGTATCACAACTTGGTTTCCTCCAACCAAAACTCAGTACTAATCAATTGGTTTTTTATCAGGTTCGTAAAGTTTGGATTTTTTCTTTTTGAAATCTTTAGTTTTCCTCTTTGTTATGATGTAAAAGTTGATCTTTTTGTCTATGTTAAACTCTTGTGTACCTTTTATAAGAGTCTTTGTGTCTTCAAAGTATTGATACATGACGAGGTATTGATTATAGAATCTATTTGTTGGTGATTCTCTATTTGTTATGAATTAATAATGTTTATTGTTAGATCCAAAATCCTAACTCATGTCGTGATGGCGCCCAACAGCGGGGTTAGGCAAGCCAACCTTTATACTATTACGGTTCCGTCTCATTTGCCTTAAACATATCAATATATATACTAAGTTACAAAGCTTAGATTATTAACCGATTAGGGGTAACTAACTAATTTTAAACAAAACAGTCATAATGAGGTGTGAGTCCAAAATATGCATATATGTACATACATAATCTACACAAATACTACGTGTGTGCCAGGAACTAGTGTCACGAGTATCACGGGCATACTAACTGGATATACAAAAGGTAGAATATACAATCCCACTGTCTGAAACAAATAGACGGGAACATAAGCAAAAGAAACTCCATGGTGCTACTGAGGATCGTTAGGAGAATCAACTCACCGTGAAGTCAGGTCCGCTACAGTCAATATCTAGCTCCGGTCTGATAACCAGATGCATCAGCCTCAGATCCTGTACAGTTAAGTACATAAGTGCAGCATAAGTACATAAATAAATATGTACCCAGTGAGTATCCCGTCTAATCTCGAAGAAGTAGTGACGAGAGGTTGACTTGACACCCACTAAGGTCCAACGGTATAATATATGACAGGATGTAACGAAATACAGTAGACATGTAAGACAGTGAGCAGCAAATATGTATCAAGTACAGAAATCCAGGTAACTACTGAAAGTAAACAACAATGTGCACTTTCCTTTCCCCCAAATATCTATCAAGCCAATATCAATAAAACAATACCAAATAGTCATGCGCACACAAGGATAAGACAACCGGCCAGAGTCTGAAGGAATATCTAATCACTGAATAGTCGTAAAGCTTCCCCGCTCGCGAATCATACCTGCGACTCGGGTGCTGGCACATTTATACCGAATTACCATAAAGCTTCCCTTGATCGCGAATCATGCATGCGACTCGAGTGCTGACACACTTATACTGAATTACAATAAAGCTTCCCTCAACCGCGAATCATACCTGCGACTCAAGTGCTGACTCTTATATATACATATATATACTGAATTTGTCAATAAGCTCAGTAGGGGCTATACTTTGTAACAAGGATTAATCAACTGTGAATTCAATACAATTTTCCCCATTTCCATACTAATTCCATGATAATAAGCAACTCAAAGTACGCTAAGAATACATATACGTCACATAAAATATGTTTGTGAGCCCTAAAACTACGCGACATAGCATAATAGTCGCTACGTACGGACTCTCGTCACTTTGTACGCACGTAGTCCCCAAAACAATCACATACAGCATATAGAACACCTATGGGGATAATTCCCTCTTACAAGGTTATAAAGGAGACTCACATCGTGTCGAATTTACCTCTCGGACCAAGAACGCGCCCCCAACTTCGAACTCTACACCTGAGGACTCGTAACTGGAGTAGAAAAAATCTGTATAATATTCTTGAAAAAGATTGTACCGTACTCCTTTAGAACCGCAAAATTTTACGTTTCTAAAAATTCACGTTGAATTTTTAGTTGCAACAATTCATGTTTTGTCGAAGGCTTGCTAGTGTTCTGGTTATAAAATGGCCTAACATGTTTGGATTGTAAAAATATTCAAGACATGGGAAATGAATATTGGGATTTTGTAGAGCTTCTTAACGTTCTGATGGTTTAATGGTTTAAACAAAGTGAAATGTCTTTTGTATTCAAGATAGGGAAATGAATATTTGGTAAAGATTTTTGTGAAATTGTTAATGTTAGTTTTGCCACCTAATCTATGTAATGTTCTTATATTAGCTTGCCACCTAAGATCATATGACTACTTAGTCATATGTTTTAGTGGTGGCTTGCTGCCACGTGGGGGTGAGGTGGGGAAAGTTAATTTTTATTCATTTATTAGGTAATTAGGTAATGTTTCGTTATCCGATAATTAACCAATAACCCACATAATTTAAAATTTATCTCGAATTACTCAAAATTTTACTTATTTTTAATATATTTTATATATACTTCATATATTATACTAACGTGGTCATATGGTATCTTGTATGGTACTAGTCTATAATTATCGGGTATTGATTTTAGACATGAAATTTTTACGGGTCTTTATATCCTCCCCCACTTAGAATCATAACTTAAGAACTTCAAGTTCTTGATTTCTATAACAATGCACCAGACCGACCTATACTACTCGAAATGACACCAACTTTGCAAGCAAGTCATAAATGACATAACGAAACTATTCCCGATCCCGAAATTCTATTCGGGCCTCAATAACATAAAATCACGTTCCAAACCAAATTTCAAACTTAAGGAAATTCGTATTTCTATATTGGGCGTCGAAATGCTCCCGGTTCATCGAAAACCCGTTCCGAACATACGCCCAAATTCGAAATCATCATACGAAACTACTGGAGCTGTCAGAACTCGATTCCGAGGTCGTTTGCTCGAAATGTTTGACCGAAGTCAAACTTGGCCAAAAAAGCCAACCTTAAGGAACCAAGTGTTCCTAAAGCACTCTAAACACTTCCAAAACCCGAACCACCCGTCCCCGCAAGTCATAAATCATAAGAAGCCGTTGTAGGAAGTCTCGAGGTAGGGGAACGGGGTCCTAATACGCAGAACGACCGGTCGGATCATTTATGTCCTCCAGATTCTTTGAGCACTAGACTGAAGATAGTATGTGTAATTTTTTTTCTTTTTCGTTTCTTTATTCTTTGTGTTTTTTCTTGTATCTTTGTATTGATCACGAAAAATTCTAATTCTGCATGTCATGTTTATTTTAGGCATATTTAACCTGATAAAAGATCATGTCAAAAGAAACACTCAATTATTAAAAAAATTTCCTGAATTTGCTATACAGACTAAACTGTAAGAGAATAGTGATATATGATATAACAATGTTTTAAAGAAATCAATAACTGCAAATATATTTAGCCATATATTAACTATTATTTAAAGGAAGATAACCGATACTTCTATTGCCAAATGAATCATAATTACAAAGATGAGAAAGAGGGATATTATATTACCTAATCAATTTTAAAATTACAAAGATGAGAATGAAATATATTTTTTATATAAATTTCATAATGATTAATAGGATACGAGTCAAGCACTAATTTATATCTATTTTATTATAAAATAAAATTATAATATGAACAATCTTTTAGTTAAATGTATTGATTGATGATTGAGAATTTTCTTGTGGTAGTTTCTTTTTTATTAAATGATGTGTATAAAATCAATATTCATCATTTTCAGGAACATGCGCTTCTATTTTATAACTCAAGCACAATATTTTAATATAACATTTTACGTTTTTTAAAATTCTTTACCACTTGAGATAGTATACACGTGCAACACGCGTATCATAAGACTAGTTTATTTGAAAAAGCCCTTCTGAGCAGCAATTAGTGTTAGGCCAAGCTTTTAAAAAGCTGCTTCTAAGTGTATTTTTCTTAAAAGTGATTTTCAAAAAAGTGCTTTCAGAGAGAAGTTACTTTTTTTCGCTTCTCCACAACTGCTGTTTTTTTTCCCTCAAAAAGCTTGGCCAAACACTTAAACTTTGGAAAAAAGGCACCTCTTTTTTTTTTGAAAAAAGTACTTTTGGCTCGGAGAAGTTTAGCCAAACATGCTATAAGATATATTAACAAAGAAAATTCATAGTATGAAATTTGAATGCAGAAAATTTTAAATACTAATTTTTTCCAAGTAGAATAATTAATTATCGTGTGAAAGAGTACTTGTAAATTTTACCACTATTTGATATTAAGAAAATTGAACGAGTTTTTTTCTTTTGCATCAAATTACAACATTTTGTATCCGTTTTCTTATTAATTTGTTCAAAAGCTTACGGGCCAACAAACTCTTAGATTAAAAGAGGGGACACAGTGAACAATGGAAACTAAATGTGATTAGTATTCTCTCACCCATTAGCATGTTACGTTTCTCATGCAATACTAATTATCGTATATTTAAACAGTTCAACTAATATTCTTTTGTTAAATTTACATATGAGAAGACTCATAATTTTATATGAGTCAGGCAATCGGTACATGTACACAAATATTTTTTTTTAATCAATTAAATTTTCTGGTGTCAATATTAGTATCTTTATCCCAAATAACTATTAATTTTTTTAAGGTGCACACCATGAAATTACAATAATTTACTAAATATTGTAAGAAAGACATGAATATTTTAAGTATATATGGATTCTAACCGTAATAATTTCAATATAATTTGTCTTTTACGCTACTACCTATTCGAATGATAAATTTATTAGTTTACAAAAAATCCCGATAAATTACACCAAACTGATAATTCGACTTAAATCAAAAAGTAAAAATTGATTGTGGCTTGGTTTGATTTGGTTGGTATTGAAAAAAAAGTTCCTGGCCGTAATAGGTTTGGTTTGATTATAACTAAAATAAGTTAAATCGAAATCAAACTAACCCAAGTACATTTATACAGTTTAAAAATATTCTATACATATATAACTATTTATTATAATGTAATTTATAAATATTTCTTAAACTTTTTCACGTCTTGGATGGTACATAAATTTTATAGCTCATAAATGTAGTTACTCAAACAAAGTTCAAATCAATACCGATGCTAACAAAAGAAATTCAATTCAACACTAGGAATGATGATAGTGTTGGATATCTGTTTTTTAATTTTATATTGGTTTATAATAAATATGCATAACTTAGTTTATCTTTTACCTCAGTGTTTGGTTATTTAATTAATAGTACTTATTAGCTAAACTTATTTTAGCGCAACTTATATATTTTTAAATTATGTTAATTTTTATTATGGCTTATTAATTAATTAGCAAATAATATTTTCTTTATGCAATTTTATTATCTTTGTTATTGAATATTTTAGTACAATGCTATGACGTATCTCATATATATTGGTTAATTTTTTGAACAATACATTATATAGTTGTGTCTTACTAGGACTAAAGAAATATTTGGAGCACAAGTTATATATTTTGTGCGATTAAGATTTTACTAGAAAAAAACCCGAAAATCCCCCCCAAAAAACTAAAAACCCGAGTAAAATCGAGATTGAAAAATCCGACTTTGCTTGGTAATTTAGTATTGATTGGAAATATTGGCTATTGAGTTTGAGAAGTGTTGATACGAATGGTAACACAAGTGTAGAGTACGTGATTGAGGTAATTGGTTATAGCTGAGACCCTTGCCGGGCATTTCTTGAGTTACTACTTGATGTTTCCCCCTTGCCGGGTGTTCTGAATTGCTTATTTCCACTATGCTGTACTCCTTGCCATTTATCTGTTATTGTTTGGTGAGGAAGAGTGTAAAGCACGAAGGGTGATGCCGTGTCATAATACTTGATTTCATTGCATAGTGAGGAAGAGTGTAAAGCACGAAGGGTGATGCCGTGCCATGATTTTATTGATTATAAGCACGAAGGTAAATACCGTGCCATGATTTTATTGATTATACGCACGAAGGTAAATGCCGTGCCATGATTCATTGTACATTGCATTGTGAGGAAGAGAGTAAAAGCACGAAGGGTGATGCCGTGCCATGATATTTGATTACATTGCATTGTGAGGAAGAGAGTAAAAGCACGAAGGGTGATGCCGTGCCATTGTTTACTTTTCCGACATTTATATTGTTTCGTTGTCGATTATGTTGGATTGTTTCTCTGGATTACTTCTATCTGTCGATGTGACTGTTTTATTCCACTTGTCCCCCTTTACTGCTCCCGTATCCCCTACTTGCCGGTTTATCACCTGCCTTGTGTTATTTCCTGTTACCTGCTGTAGAATAGGACAGGTTATCGTTAATGTCAAGTCTAGCCTCGTCACTACTTCGGCCGAGGTTAGGCTTGGCACTTACTCAGTACATGGGGTCGGTTGTACTGATACTACACTGCACTTCCTTGTGTTGTGCAGACCCTGCTACCGGACCCCGTGGAGCGTTCTGAGGGAGATACCTTCAGTCCACGTCAGAGCTTCGAGGTATACACTGGCGTTCGTGGATCCCGAGGCTTCTTTCCTTTACTGCTTCATTGTCTTTTTCCTTATTTTCAAGACAGTGTTGTATTTCCATTCCAGACTTGTATTTAGTATTCCAGTAGCTAGTCCGTGAGATTGTGACACCCCGGTTTTTGGGAATTTTACGTTATTTCATGTTTGTCATGTCTTTATTCTCCGCATTTTTTTTAAAGTTTCATTATTGTTACTAAGCAATGCTTACAGGATTCTGTTGGGAATTGGTTGAAAGTGACGAGTTATCATTTTATTTCGTGTGAAATGATTATAAGTTGCTATTGCAAGATATACGTTGGCTGGCCTAGAGAGTTCAACGTTAGGCGCAGTCACGGCCTAAAAGGTGGGAATTTGGGTCGTGACAGGGTTAAACTTTCTTGGGTTATTATTGACTCTAATTAATTAACCCTAGTTAGGTTCTTTAGTTAACTAAGACTAATATGTATTATCAACTTAATCCTAGTTTAGTTGACTTAATTAAGATTAATCAACTTAATTCTTTAAACTTAGGTTAATTTTTAGTTAATTAAACCTAATTAATTATCTTTAACTAGGATATAGGCTTAGTTAATCATCTCTTCTCAAAGGTTATCTTTTAAATACGATTATCCTTGAGTTTAAGATTATACTAAATTAATTCACAATCATTCACTGGTTTAGAATTAATTATTTTTCTAATTAATTGATAATTAGTCAACCAATCCTAATTATTAACATAATTAAGTGAACTATGAGGCAATTAATAATGATCATGCTTAAAGAAAAACAGTAAATCTTAACAACTACATACTCGCTTAATATGAACAAGAACAATCGTAATATTGACAAATAATCTAATCAAACAAGGCAAGGAACAATGCATACAATGATAAATCTAATTATGTTGATAATCATGCTTGTCAAGAAACCCTTATTACTAGTTAACGAGAACTACACAATGATTATTATGAAACATGTTTTGAGTTTGAACTTAATTAAGCAAAGAAAAAGACTAGGCAGAGATAAACCGTGGAAGAGAATTTAAACAAAATCATGAGAGAAATCAAATTAGCGAGCATGTTAATCATATAGAATATGTTGTCCTATTTAGGAAATTTACAGAGAAGCAAGAAAAATCAGATTTTAATCAAGAATTTTCAGATTTAGACAACTGGGCCAAACTCTAATCTAAGTGATCGATTTTAACAAATAGTCAGAAAGGGGGGAAGCACCTGGTTAAGTGGAAACATCTTGACCGGATTCCGGCGGCTGACCGGAGTTTGGCCGGACTCCGGTGGGTTTGAAAACGAGTCAAACCCACATGAATGAATTGCTCTTATTAAGAGCAACTAACTCATGTAGGTCCGAGCCATTGAATCCTTCGATATCGACAGGTGTGCCCTTTTAAGTTTTTCAATTCTTAAATATGAAATTGCTAAGAAATGAGTGATTGTTTGGGGAAATTAGGGGTGGGAGGTGGTTGAGGGTGAGGACATGACTGTAGGGTAAAATTTTGGGGTCATTTGGTGATGCTCCGCCGCCGGAGGCGATTTCCGGCCGGCGGAGTTAGGGCGGGGGACGGCGGAGAACATGCGGGGTCTGTGAGTTAGAGAGAAAGGGTATGTGGTGCAATACTTGCAAGTGAAGGGGGGTGGGGGGCTTAGGAACAGTTTTATATTAGTGGGGTTGTGGCATTCCCAGCCGTTAGATCTTAGGAGATCAATGACTGAGATTTGTGGTAACTTAAAAGGGATCGTTTTGGGTGTAACGGGGCCGGCCGGATAAGGGATTAATTGGGCTGGGTAGAGGGAAACAACTTTGGGCCTGGGTGATTCTTGGCCCAGGTCTGCTTTTGAGCTTAATTAACTCTAATTAAATTAAGACCTAATAAAATGTGGTAATTGGTTCTAACTTAGTCTTTGTCTAATTAATTGACCAATTAGTCTAAATATCTCAAATCAATTAAAGTTTAAGCAATTAACCCTTAAATCTACATTATGCCAAAGAATCATCATTTTTATTGTTATTTATTTCAATTAATCATAAATAAGGAATTTGTAATTCCCTGATAATAATGATGCACCTAATTAGGCAATTTTAAATCATTTAATAATTTTAAACGAATTATGATTATGCAATGCAAAAAAAATAATTCACAAATAATACTAAAATTCAACAATATTTATAAATTTAATTTATTTTATTGAATTTTGTAGGAGTATATGATGGGTGAAAAATCACGCGCTCACATTCTTTTATCGGGAGAACACTTATTTTCATTTTGGCTAAACAGTATAAAAATTTCTAAGTATAAATATATAGAGCAGTTATAAAAGGGAAAGAATCCTATATATATATATATATATATATATATATAGTCCTAGAATTTAATTAAATAACTGACAAATGGAATATGTAGGGGGACTTCTAATCCTAGTTGAACTCCAACATGTTCTAATAATTCTTTAGTAATCAAGAACCAAACAAAAATGTAAGATAATTTTTTTGAATTTTTTTTTAATTAATTCAATATTTTAATTTGTAGGCAGAAAAATCACATCTCTTTTATCTAGAAGAAAAGCGAAACCAGCATTTTAAATTAATGAAGTTTACCGCTTGTTTGGATGGTTGTTACCCATTGTATTGTATCATATTGTTACTTTAAATATGATGTTTGTTTTGATTATTATTTAAATTTTATTGTATTGTATCGTTAAATCCGTCGTTACATAACGACGAAATGTGCCACTTTATGTAACGACCGATTTGGTGTGGTTGCGTCGTTACCTTGTCTTTTTCTCTCAATCGCACCCTTCATTATTATATTTTATCATATATCTTACCTTTTTATATCATAATTTTATCATGTATCATAATTTTTTAATAATATTACAAGTTTATTCTTCATATAGCTAGTCAGTGGCGAAGCCACATAGAGTTGAAGGCGGTCAACTAACCACCCTTCGTCGAAAAATTATAGTGTGTACGTAGGTAAAATATTACATTTTAGAGGTATATAACGCATATTGAATACCCTTTGTCAGAAAATTTGTTCACTTCTTCTAATTTGAACATCCTTGAAAAAATTTCTAGCTTCGCCACTGTTGCTGGTGCATGATATCATGAAACGATGACAAACGACACATTCTATCCAAACATTGTATTTATCAAACGATACAGTACAATACGATACATTATGGAACGATATGTAACAACCATCTAAACAAGCTGTTAGATGGTACAATCTTGATATTTACCCGTTTGGATTGGTTTAAAAAGTTGATTTTCAGCAAAAATAATTTGTAAGCCAAAAACAATAAGTTCAAGTTGCTCAACTTATTGCTTTTAGCTTTTTTCAAGCAATTTTTAATTTATTTTAAGTACTTTTTAACTTTGTCATACACAAAAAAAAAAAAAAAAACTAAAAAGAGATTAAAAGCAGACTTGACAAGCTTAAAAGCCAATGCAAATACCATAGTAAGCTTTGTTTTAAATTTTTATGTTTCTGTAAAAAAATAAAAAATAAAATTTACTGTATTGCAAGTTTGCAACTGAATTACAAAAAAATGTCACGTGATACTCACGTGTCATGTGGCTCTCTGGTTTTAGGGTTTTAGGGTACAAAAGCTTCTCTACGGGCTAAAATAAGAGTTCCAAAATACTCTCTGTGCCGGAGATTACTACTTGTGTGTGATAATCAATGGGGAAGAAAAAGTTCATCGACAAGAAGAAAGCAGCTACATTCCAGTTATTCGCCCGTGATTCCTCGGATCCGGTTTACGAATCCGGACCCTCCGCCGCCACAGACAGAGTATTCGTCAGAGTTGACAACAATAACTACTCAATCGAAAGCTTTGACGGTGATGAACACAACGGCGATGATCCCAACTCAATCTTCGCTGATGCTCCGGAAGATGAAGATGATTGGGCCGGGTTTTCGGGTACCCGAACTCAATTACCGGATGATGTTAGAAAGGAGATATTGGAACTTGGGTTTCCTGACGATGGGTATAATTATTTAA
This sequence comes from Nicotiana undulata, assembly GCA_005239495.1. NCBI lineage: Eukaryota > Viridiplantae > Streptophyta > Magnoliopsida > Solanales > Solanaceae > Nicotiana > Nicotiana undulata. The sequence goes on from ML286791.1 coordinate 35,557, forward strand.
CTCACTTGAGGGAGATTAAGAATACTGGTGGCGGCTCTGCTTATTATGAGAATCCCAAAGCTAAGCTTAATGAGCTTCCACATGATGTGAAGGTTCGTTAATTCTATTGAATTATTGTATAAACGCATTTGAATTATAAAATTAGGACGTTATATTTTTTGTTATTAAGCTTCACATTTACTTTTTCTGCCTAAATATGTTAGCTTTGGTTGAATATTTAGTCTAATTCATTAGTATATATAATTATGCAGAATTAGTATTATTCGTATTATAGATGAGTTTAAATGGAGTAACATTGTCAGCGATATCCGACCCCAACTTGTTTTTGAGACCGAGGCATAATTGTTGTAGTAGTATTGTCCTGTCTTATGTAATTGTACAGAGTTAGTAATAAGATGTCAGCTTTGATTGAATTAGTTTGATTATACAATTAAGTATCCCTCAATTGACATCTGATTGGCGCCTGGATATATAAAATCCTTTATACCATTCTGCTCTATTTGAGGTTCTATGAATATTATACTCATCCAAATTGTACCTTTCTTAGCCTTTTGGCTCGGATCTGGGTTCTTACTGGTACACTTATCTAAAGGGAGAAAAAGCAAAGAATGCTTAATGAATTTTAAAGGCGTTAGCTTTGTGGCTTGTTATTTTAAGTTAACGGATTTTTGGTTTTGGCTAGGCATATGATGCTTCAAGAGTCGAGGTTGCGAAAGTGAACGATGATTACAGCGAGAAGTCTGTATACAATGTGGCAGCCAAGACAGTAGGGGTAAGAGTTCAGAAGGCATTGGATCCTGAAGTTGCTGCCTTGCTCGATGACAGTGATTTGTCACATTTCGGGTCTGATGTGGAGGATTTAGAATTAGAGGAAGATTTTATGGTTAAGGCAAACCTACATGATGGGGCAGTTAATGTGGAACTTGATGACAATTTAAGCTTGCCAGAGAAATCGAACCTTGACAAAGTAGGACGCAATGATACAGCTGGGCATGTACAGAAAAATGAGGCCAAATTTGCAACTTTTGAAGAGAAGCCAAGAGCACGCCGCCTTCTGGATGACCAGTTTGATCAGGTAAGCAGTTTGTTCTCCTTTTTTACCTGTACAAATATGCGAGGTTATCATTTTATTAGCCTGATCACAACTTACAAAAGAGCAATTACTGCAAATAAAGCTAGCTAAAGAGACCATAATTATGTTATAAGAGGACCTCAGCCCGTGTTAAATGTTCTAATTGGTATAATTTGCCTTTTCTCTGATAATGTGGTTCCGAGCCTTCTGGAGTGGTGATCATCTTGATATTCATTGGGTTACTTTCTAGATACTACCTCGCACTATCACAAGTATCGAGTAGCTTTTCCCATGATGTCTTGGTTAGATGGGAAGAATTTACCTAGTTATGGTGGGAGGCTGCAGGGCATTGTAGAATAGTGGAGGTGCGCTGGCTCAGCAATACGAATAGGAAAAGAAAAAAGAATTTACCCAGTATTGCCTCTGAGGCATTCAAATCTTGATTCTCAAGGTTGTTACTCCAACCCTTTGACCGTTCGTTAGGCCCGTCCCATTAGGTGTAAAATTTCAGTATCCGCCTTAAGAGCATTTTCCCAAGACATTGTTTCTTTGCAAAGTTTTATTTCTCCTTTGTTCGTTTTGCTTGTTAATAGAGACAATCTAAGCAACCTTTTGTCTCTTATCATGGTAATTGCTTGTAGAAAGATTTATTATTATCTTTTCTCAGCATCAACTAATACAACTTCAAATACATACAATGACATGTTTTCAGCTGAGATTGAGTTTATATTTACGTATGTGTTTATACGTATTATGTATTTCCACTAAAGCTCTTATCTTCTTCCCTCAGACTGTACTTCTAAGTTCTAATTAGTACATCCTATTAAGGTTTAAACTGTTACTATTTGAAACTTGTAATAGTGTTAGGAAGTAGTGCAGTTTATGTTTGCTTAACACTATTGTTTTTCAGCAAGCTGTTAGACTCTTTCCTTGACGATTTTTGTTCTGATGACTGGTTTCATATCACAGTGTGTCTGTTCATTGGGCTGGAAAAAATCGTAAATCGTTTAGTGTTGGGCTGAAAGAGGAAAATAAGAGAAAATAGTCTGTTTTACATCATTGAAGCCATAAGCATGTACTGATTTGTAGGTATAGCTTTGCATTTATTTTCATTTCTAAGTTGCTTCTAGGTGTAGCTTATTTGGTTAAGCTTATTGTGTGTATAGTAGTTTGATCATTTTCTATTTTTGTAGTAATTTAGCAGAGTTTGCTTTATTAGGATTTATATGACGTTTCCTTGTTTAAATATGGAGTCTACTTGCTTATAGTCTGCTTGGCGTAGGCCTCCTTGTAAATTTAACAAAAGTCTTGAGGGTCCTCAAATCTTTTGTAAGTTTTTAATTCACTAGTGTGTTGATATTATGTCTACCTATTTAAGATAATGTCTGCTTGTTCTCTGATATTATTTAGTTGTCTTATCACTGTCTTGCATCTCACCTTTTCAGCTTGAACTTCAAGAGTATGGCTCCAATACCGAAGATGAATATGATGATGATATGATCGAGGAAAATGAGTGTCAAGAGTCCCTTGCAGAAAAGCTTAATCATGCATTTAAGGAGTGTGCCATTGATGGCATGGAACTTCATAATAATGGACCAGATGATGGGGAGTTACTTGAACCTGCAGCTGATGTCATAAGCCGGTGCAAAGAATATGCTGAAAAGTATGAAAATGAAGGTCCAGAGGAAGAGGCGGCTGTTTTAGATGAAAGCAGCAGTGACTCAGAAGTATGGGATTGTGAAACTATAGTGTCAACGTATTCAAATCTTGATAACCACCCTGGAAAAATTGTAGCTCCTGGAGCGAGGAGAAAAAAGTTGCTCCCTGCTATTTCTGAAGCCTCGCCTATAATATCCCTAAAAGGAAAAGAGAAGCTTCCGGTTGACTATTTGCCCAACAAGGGTAAGCATGCCGTGCAAAAGGAGGATAAGAAAAAGCAAGGTTCAGAAAAGGAGGAAAAGGATAACTCAAAGTCAGAACAACTCAAAAGAAAGCAACATGGTGAAGAGTCAAAGGAAGAAAAGAAAGAAAGAAAGGTCTATGGTTGTATATCAATATTATTTATTGTGGAATTGCATTGCTCGATATATATTGCACTAAGACGGATATCTCTTTGCTGAGCTTGTTCTTCGCTTTGCCTGCACCTTCCTTTCTTTTTTCTTCGCTTTTGTGCATAATGCAACTGATATACTGTTAACATTAAGGTTCTACCTTTGCAGGCTGCTGTGAAGGAAGAACGGCGTGAGGCTCGTCGTATGAAAAAAGAAATGAAGGGGCTGTATAAGTGTGAAGCACAGCGTGCTCAGAAGGTTGCTGCTTTTACTGGTCCATCTGCCATACATCTCATGTGAGTGTCCCTTCAGAATGTGTGTGTTAAGTTCTGGCGACGTAAGCATGCCTGTATACTTTTGTATGTCAGAGTTCAAGGGGAAGTAATGTGCATCTGTGGCTTTTTAAGTCTGGTGGAAAACATAAAGGCGGTGCATGAAGTTCTGGTTGGATCCTTGGTTGCTTTGTTCAGCCTTAATTTAGGGTGCATTACCAGTCCAATCTCCTATTCTTAGAGAACTCTCCCTTCTTTCTCCTATTAAAATCCAAATTCTTTCTAATAATTTCTTCTACATCATCATTGCTGAAATTACTGTCAAAATTGCTCTCCCTGAGTTGGTGTTCACAATCCCTTCTCAAATCTGGGCTTATTTATTTGAAATTTATTTTGGTTTAAAGCTCATTGTTTTCCCGCAATTGCAAAAAGGATTACCTCAGGCTAACTCAACAACTCCAATTAATCCAGCTTCCCTGTTTGCTGGTTCTAAGCGAATGAAAATTTTAACTCTTCTACAGCATTGCTGTTTCTCTGTACACAAACGAAAAGAGCCTGAAATTTGAAATGTTCAATGTTAAGAGCCATAAAAAACCAGACTTTAATATTATGCAGTTTTGACATGTCACTTTACAGCTAGCTAGATGTCCAGAGTAAATATTTCGTCTAGCATCCAATTCCTGGCGGGAATCATCAACTTTATTATGTTTTAATAATGGCGTTCTTCTTATCTTCCCTAAAAGAAATAAGTAAACGTGGACTCGAGGAGGCACTAAATATAATTAAAGTTGGCTTCATTATTTGATTTCATGATGGCAATTTACTTGTGAAATATTTAAATGTTGTTTTTTTCAAATTTAAAAGTGGAGTAGCTTGTTGTTTGGAAAAAAAAACTGAGAATCTTTGGTCTGTTTATTCTCACAGGTGACATTGGTTTGCTTGTGTTCTTCAAAGTCAAGCCTTAGCAGCTGTAGTTGATCCTCTTCAATTAGACGATATTCGAAAATAGGAGCTTTTGGTTGACTAATCCTCATCCATTAGACGATATTCGAGAGCTTTTATCCTCTTAGATGGTATATAATACGCGATAGATCTTCAAGACAGTTCTCAGCTACGTTAATGGATGTGCCTGGTCAAGCAGAGTTGCAGCTTGATGCAAGTTTTTGTTTATTTATTAATGGAATATGCAGGAGTCTTGACATTCTAGATAGCCTGCTTACAGTTTATGATGTTTACTGGAGTTTTAATATTCCCGTTAGTTTTTTTTAACGGTTTGCAAAATTTGTGCCTTCCGTTTTTTAATATGAGAATCATTTCTGTAAAGTTTATGATTGTGTAATGGAATTGGATCCTTGAAATTCCATATAAAAGTGCTGGAAAATTGGATTCTTTTCTGCTGCGAGGGATAAGTATATGGTGTTTTAGATTGCGGATATAACCAAGACAAACTTATATGCATTTATTTGGTATCATCACAAAGCGCAGTGGCGAAGCCAGGAAATTTATTAAGGGTGTTCAAAGTCTGTTTTTAATCAATAATAAATAATATTTTACCTTACACGTAGGATAATTTTTCGGCGAAGGGTAGTCAGTTAAGCTGAATAAAACAAATTACAACTCTTACTTACATCATAGCCTCATATCATGTGTGCTTTATAACCTAAGTTGACATAAATGTAAGTGTACCTAAACGATGATTGCAGTTACTGAGTACTTTATAGTCTAATAACTGTTTTCAGATCAGTTTGCGTTTTGCTCCTTTGGTTTATGGTCCTTCCCATGAGGAACAGGAGCTGGGTCACCTCCTCCAAAGTATGGTGCAGGATCCCAGAAACCATAATCTTGATACTCTTGTTCTGTCTGAGATTGAGATTTTTCTATGTCTTTGCGCTTGTTTAGTTGTTCTTCCTGGATTGAGGCGTAGTAGTAGTAGTTGTTGTACTGTAAATCCTGGAATTGGAATATCACTGATGCTGGTGAAGCTGATGGCGACAACAGCGATTTCTCTGCATATGTAGGAGGTAACATCTTGTTTAGTACTATAGTAACCAACATGCATAGAATTTGCATGAGTGACCTTACAGTAAAGATTGACATGCGTAACTGATGTATTATATGTGCTTATATTAGCAGAATTGTGGGATGAGTTTTGTCAATTTATAGAAATATTAAAGGTAAAAAATGAGACTCTGTTTTGATGTTTAAGTTGAAGTTGTATTAGTATTTTGTGTTTCATGCATGGCGGATGACATAATCACGGTTCTTGCATGCCCGATTTTGGAAACAGCTCATGTCGTCACAGATCCAAATTCTTTATATTGCTAATTTTCTTGTTTGTGTATTACTAAATACATACATGAACATCTAATATATATATATATATATATATATATATATATATATATATTATTTTTTATTTTTATTTTTAATTAAGAAACTCCCTTTAAACAGGAGTGGATGCAAATGGGACCTAAATCATGTATAGCACTACTGAATTTTAGTTCAAATACTTAAACTAATAAGGGTGAACTCAAGTTCAAGGGAGTACTTTAGTCTCTCGTAAAGGGGTGCACCTTCTACATTTTAGTTAAGGTTTCGATCCCTATATTCTTTCTTCTTTTGAATTATATATTAATGCCTTAATAGAAATGGAATGGAATCCGGGTTCCAAGTAGATTAGGTTAAGGCAAATATGAGTTCAACCCTTTTCTCATCGGGCCTTTTTCAATAGCCGTTCGACCTAAGGAAAGTGCGGCCAGATTCAGAATCCCCAATATCTTGGTCTTTACCCTTCGCTTTGAGGGACAAGCACCGCATTTAGGTAAGCGGTATCTAATTGAATTGGTTCACCGGATCTTCCATCTACGAAAATGGAAAAGATGTCGATTGAAAATGAACGGAGATACGATTCATCAAAATCCAGAAAACAATAAATAAAAAAAATCGAAAAAAGACTTAATAAACAAGGTTAAATCCCCTGCCGCTTTTTCTAGTTAAACATACTTTTTTGTTTCCTTTTTTCCCTTTTTTATTGGTTACATGTTTTCTTTCCGTTTTTTTTTCCCATTCTCTTCTTTCGTCTTTCTTGGAAACTCGGGTCTATAACGCTCATGGCACTCTATGCTCTTAAAATTCTGAATATGTAAAAATAAATCATCGATAAAGAGTCATGTAATTTAAAGCTGTAGAGTTCGATATTCACCAAATATTACTTTTACTTTCAACTCTCCCCACCCAATAAAAGACAAACCAGAAATAAAAAAATCGGAAAAGGTCCATATATGCCAGTGAACTATGCGAATTAGGATAGATATGCCCGTCGTTAATAGTTTGACACAAATATGCCCATTCCGTCCAATACTTGCTCATTCATGCCCTTAGTTTAACGGAACCACTATTTTGTCTTTCTTAAATAATTAGTAACTGGACACAATCCAAAATCTATTGCCCGATCCGTTAGGACCCGACCCACCCTTATTTCAAAGATAATTTAAAAAAAAAATTTGATTGAAAAATTGTGTGATAATCATATTTATTTATTTGAGTTTGATAATCAATATTTTTTTTTGTTATACATCATTGCGGGAAATAATCTACTAAAAGTAGTAATTAATATCCATTTATTATTTTAATAATATAATATTCAAATTAGTGTGTGCTTTCTTCAATCATTTTACCATCTATTTTAATTTTTTTTTTCCAGTGATGCTTGTTATGAAATAATTAGTTAATAAAAATGGAAAAGAAGCACCATTGTTTGAAAATTTTATTACGTATTTCATAACAAATTTGTAATGCAGAAAATAATCCAATAAACTAATAATCAATCATATAATGCTCACTTATTTAAACGAAAAAACTGATTCATCAAGTTAAGTTATAGTGAACATGGAGTTATTTGTATTTGTATTGGTGAAAAATATAAATAGATTGTGAGAAAAATAAAAATAGATGGTAAAATGATTGAAGAAAGCACAAACTAATTTGAATATTATATTATCAAAATAAAATAAATATGAATTACTACTTTTAGTAGGATTAATTCCCGAAATGATGTATAACAAAAAAAATCGATTATCAAATTACTCAAATAAATAAATATGATTATCACACAATTTCTCAATCAAACAAAAATAATATATCAAAAAATATCTTTGAAACAAGAGTGAGTCGCGTCCTAACGAATCAGGTCAGCAAATTTTGGTTTGTGAACGGTTATTAATTATTTAAGAAAGACAAAATAGTGGTTCCGTTAAACTAAGGGAATGAATGAGCAAGTATTGGACGGATTGGACATATCTGTGCCAAACTATTAACGATGGGTATATCTGTCCTAATTCGAATAGTTCACTGACTGAACTATAGTTGGATCTGATAATGTTACTGTTACTATAGTTACCAGTTGATGATGTTAACTAAATCCACCATAGCAAATTTCTGCTAAAAAAAACTAGTTCTTCTAAGCTACTCTCAAAAATACTACTCCCTAAACAAGTTGTAATCAATTAAGAGTACAACCGCGGGGGCGGATTCAGAATTTTAATTTTATGGGTTCAGTATTTATGGTTCTTAGTATTGAACATATTATATTTTTATAGTTATGAGTTCAAACATATGTTGCAATTTTGATGACTACATACGCAGTGATGGAGCCACCTTGTAAGAAGGGGTGTCAAATGACACCCCTTCGCGGGAAAAATACAATGTGTAGGTAGATAAAAATAAAATAAAATTATATGTATATATACTATATATTCCTTAATTTAGTGGTATGCTTAATTTTATATATTTCGACATCCCTTAACGAAAATTCGGACTCCGTCATTGTACATACCTCTATATAGGAGGAGAAAGTTGTAAAAAACTTTGAAAAGACAAACGTCCATTTGTTTATTTATTAAGTTTAGCAACGAGAAAAAGCTTGTGTAAATTTCTTACCCTAAACTAGTTCTTTCTAAGGGAAAATTCAAAATGGTACTTAGTTATAGAGAGGAAATTTTAAAAAGTAAATTCCGTTGCCGGGACTTGAACCCGGGTCTCTTGGGTGAGAGCCGAGTATCCTAACCACCTAGACTACAACGGAGTTGTTATAAACTCAAGAGATATTTCTTTATAGCAGAAGAAATTTGTATTACAAAACAAATATAATCAATTTTGCTCCTATACTATTCGAAATTGAACAACTTGCCCCTTTATTAAAGTTTTGATCTAATATTGCATCCACCATTAAGAAAAGTTCCACTTTTGTCCTTTACCTCTAACAAAAAGCACCAATCCTTGAGTAATTTTAATACTTTGTAGAAGAATTTGAACACATGGAGACCTCCCATTTCGTGTTAGAACAAAACCGAGACGATTAACTAACAACAAGGATATTGATGTACCAAAAGTGTAACGGGGCATAATTAAGCAATTTTAACTTGTAGGAACAAATTTACACATTTTCCCTAAGAATGCCTAATAGACATTCTTAGATGCAGATGTACTTTTATAGGTACGGGTTCAATTAAATTTATGACTTTTGATGCGGAACATAAATTTATTATGTAAAAATTTACTAAAATTACAATAAATAATAAAATTTTATCCATATAATTTAAATTCTGGAACACCCTCCAGACATTTGTATAAGCCTTAAAGTAAAAGACTACAAAGAGATCATGAATCATCATGAATTGATGATTCATAATGAGAATGAGGTCCCAGCTGAGTTTAATACTCGTGTGTATTATTTGCAATTATTCCACTATAATACTAGAACTACTTTAAATGGCAGCAAATTATCATTTTAACGTATGATCATAGATATTCCGGCCAATTAACAATCAAATACACTTTCCCATCTTGGTGAGCTATGGGTGTTCATAAAAACCCGAAAAATCGAATCAATTCGAAAATTGAATCAAACCGACAAAATCTTGTTGAGAAAGGAAAAAAGTAAAAAGACAACGATAGAAATTCGAACTCTAAGATTTTTACATATAAAATGCGAAAGACTTTTAGGTTTGATTCGGTTTTGGTTTTGAATTTTAAAAATCGATCAAATTTAGTTTGATTTTTTGGTTTTAGTAAAAAAAATTACCGGAAAAAATCGAACCAAATCGACTATAAAAGTAGCTATTTAAATTTTTTATTACATCTATATCTATAAATATATATGTATATGTATATTTTTATATAAAGTTATAAAATTTTATAGTACTTATTGGTCGTTTTCATTTTTAGTCTAGTTCTTTGCTACTAGAATAATATAATTATTTGCATCTACATTCTAGTTTGATTGATAGTTTTCTTTTGCTAAGTACAAGAATTTGTTTCATGTTTAAAATAATCAATTTTTAATTAGCGCACTTAAATTATTCATCACTATTTGGTTCAATTATCATCATTATATCTTGATAAATGATAGATTTCTCAAAGAGCAATTGGTTTGATAGTGTTACGTTAAAAATGTGGTCACCGAAATATGTGTTTGGTAGTGTATGTCTCATATTTAAGAAGAAAATCAATAAATAACTTAAAACCCCAAAAACCGACAATAAAAAACAACTTGATCAGTTTGGTTTGATTCCAATATTTAAAGAGTCGACTTACTTGATTGGTTTATTTTTAAGAAAAAATCGACTCAAACCGAACCACGAAAACGGTGCAGCCCTTGGCAAGACACGCCAATCTTTAATCTAAATACTAAATAACCTTTGCCTTTTCACGTCCTTTTCTCCTCGTTTCTTTTTAAAGTGCATAGAGAAATAGTCTCGGTATTAAAGGGATTTTCCAGTTAATCATAAAAGTGATGTTAACTAATTTAATGCTCCTAGTGATTGAATCAAAGAATTTGCCATTTGTGCATCTACTTCATCATTGTCTGATTGCTTAATTATTATACCTTCAGACTTACTATTTCTTTAATGCCAATATTCTCTTTTTTTCACATGATTTGTGCAGTCCAGACCGGCTAAACATTTCACCAACATTCCCCTTTTAATTGATTAGAGTATTGCTTGCTATATACACCTGTCAGGCAGTCGCAGTGTCACATGGACCCAAGAGTAGTCAATAGAATCATTTTTGTCAAAAATATGATAAAATTACACTGTTTACGACTACAACCATATTCCCACTAAAATTTTATTAGTGGGATCTGAAGAGAGTAGAGTGTACGCAGACTTTATCCCTACCCGAAAAGGATAAAGAGCCTATTTTCAGGAGACTCACAATAATATCAGAAAAGAAACAAGAGAAAAGTCATGTAACAACAAAGGATGCAAAAATTACACTGTTGCAAGTGATATATATATTCTTTTGTATATAGATATTGTTGTTCAACATTTTTTTCTAAGAAGGTATGTCCGGTGCACAAAGCATTTCGTATTCACCTGCGTTTGGGAAGGACCGAACCTCTAAGATTGTGATGACTCTATCATAATGCAAGCACTAGCGCCTTTGTGTCGTTCAACATTTTTCTTCTATAGTCGAAAAAGACTGTTGTTCCCAATCATAACTTAATGTTTTCTATTCATTTTCAACTAGCTCACTGGCTTTTTGGCCCTAAGTAGTGTAGTTATAATCAGTTAATTCCAAATCACAAGAAAGAATGTGAAAGCAGAGGCAGATCCAAGATTTAAATTTAATGGGTTCAATTTTTAAGGTTTTTAGGATTGTATAGTTAAAATTATAGGTTCAAATCTAATATTATTGAAATTATAATAGGTTTTTATATCTAAATTCATATTTCGTGGTCGAAAGTTACGGGTTCAGTTGAACCGTAGCCAAAAGGCTACATTCGCCCGCGTGAAAGAAGGGAATACCCAATATGACCTGTGTAATTGAACAACCAGCTACAAATGAAACTTTGAATTTAGTTTAACAAATTTATTTTCAGCACGAGGATAACAATAGTTTGCAAAAGGTAAGTTCAAGAATGAAAGGAATCATAAGTCCCATGCCTTTAGCTTTTCGTAAATGTAGATACAGAGACTAAAAGTCTATGAACAAACACTATTGTGCTAATAACTGGAATCAATTGTTGGATAATGCAATGCACTCCCATCCATAGCCACAAATACTACAAAATGAACAAATCAAGAGGAACATAGAACTTTACACTGATGAACTTACATGAGACACAATCCCTAAAAGGAGTCAGAAAACAAAGATGAAGGCACCCAAAGAACCAACCAAGTCCCTACAATACTGCCTTTAAACAAAAAATTGATGGTCACAACTTGAAAGGATTATTGTACAAAGAACATGTTTCATAAGCTAATATAATTCACACCCTGACATCGAATATCTTAACACTCGAATAGCTAGGAAGAAGCAGCAGGCGATGAGGAGCCTTTAGAATGGATTCCAAACCACATGCACTTATCTTTCACTGCCTCGGATTCAGTAGCATATTCTTTAAACCTATACTCTTCTTGCTTGCTGGTTGGTGGTACTTTTCCTTCACTGTAACATTGACTGCACAAACTGAAATGCGATTTTATCTCCTTAAAACGAGACCCTATAATGGGGTAGCGGCAAGTTGCACAAACATGGCTACCGTGACGATTCCTATCCCCATATTCAAGCTTCAGTAAAGTAGACATAATACCAAAACCCCAATCAGGATCATCAAACATCGCCGTGAATTCTGCTAAAGACACCAATGATGTGTCCATCTGCCCGTGAATTTCCAACATTTCGCTTGCTCCATGGGAAGGAATATAAATAGCTCTTAGCAGTTTGATGTACCTCTGAGCATCAGTTTTCCTTATCTGGTTGCTACCTTCATTCACAGGACGCCACAAAAGCGCCTCATATGCAATGCGTTTTCTTTTGTCTGGTGATCCTCCACAGACAGGAGCAAGAACGGCAAAAAACATGCCTAGATCCACCCTACCTGATTCTGACTCATCTAAAACAGACAGAATTTTCTGGTTAATGGCTTTAACAGCTCCTATAAATGTCTCTGGCTTCAAGAATTTAAGCAATCTGTGCAGAATCTCCTCCAGTGAAGCCTTGCGTATTGACTTTTCAGGTACACCGCCAGAATAAGACAATGGTACATCAGTCTCACCTATTTCCTTCTTTATCTGATCAACATCACAACGATTAAGACGAGTAATCCTCTGAAAACTTCTAATATCAAGAGCAGTGGATAAATCTGGTCTCAATGTGGTCTTCTCACCCACTGTCTTAAACTTTGAGGGTTCAACAATGATAAAGGCCTCCTCCCCATTGCCACTTCCATTCCCCTTCAACCTCTTCTTCTGAAGCTGTTTCAAGTGTGCGATTGCGTCATGCAATTCCACTCTGTTAGTCATCTTCAGAGCTTCTTTCAAAGCTTTCTTAGCTTCCTCGGTTTCCCCAGCCCCCAATAAAGCGACAGCCTTATTGAGCTGCGCTCTCCAATGATTCGGCCAAACACTTAGTACCCTCGTGTACATCTCCGAAGCACGCTGGTATCTACCCATATCCATGTAAAGTCCACCTAAATTATACAAGGCATCAACATGACCAGGTTTCAAATCAATAGCTCTCTGAAACTCCTTAATTGCGTTATCATCATCGCCCATCGCGTGCAATGCAGAAGCAAGATCACAATGCGCATCAGCGTAATCACTCTTCATATAAATAGCCTCTTCTAATGCCTTAACAGCTGCCTTATACTCACCCACACCAAAAAGCGCACTACCCAAAAGTTTCAAAGCTCTAAAATGAGTGGGACACAAGATAGCAGCCTCTCTATAATGTTCACAGGCACTAATAACCATACCTTCACCTTCAAGAGCAATACCCAAATTCACATGAATCTGAGGAAGCAAATAAGCCCACTGACTACCACCAGCTTCAGCAGCCTCCAATGCAAGCAAGAACTCCTCTTTTGCCCCACGATGCCTCGCGAGCACGTACAAACAATTTCCAGCACGAAAATGTGGCCTAACATCAGCCGGCTGCAACTCACAAGCTCTCTTAAAGCTAACTAGTGCTTCCTTAAACAAATGCTGATCATACAAAACTCTACCAATTGCCATGTGACCATCAAAAGCTTCTTCCCTCGACCTCGCCCCGTCTGCCCTCGACCTCAACACACCCAACTCCTTCACAAACACACCATAGTCATGCCCAGTCTCCTCCCAAACCACCCGTTTATCTGAAATCTCAGTCGAGGGACCTAATTCTCTCGACCAACCTTCCGAGTACACATCAGAATTATCATTCTTTAACTTCCCATCTTTAGCTTGTTTCGATTTAAGCCTCTTGATCAGTATTTCAATGTCATCCACAAGCTTCCACGTGTCATCAAACACAATGCCGTGATTTGGAGAGGCTGCCCACGCAGCAGTCCGCAGTTTCTTGTGAGGCTCCATCACTCTCTCATCATCCACAATTGACGATGATGATGCTTCTTCCGCTGCAGCCATGGAACTTCCAATATTGTCCTCCGGCTTAAACTCCAGCCCAAGCGCGTCGAAGTCACGATCCACGTCGCCAGCACCGTCATCGTAGGTACGCAAAAGGCCGTCGTATGTGAGGCCCTTGTCGCCGTCGATAAACTCACTGTACGTACGGAAAACCTCGTCGAGAATAGCGCTGATTTGCTCGTCGCTGAATTTAACCCTAGGGTTTACGGCGACCACTAACGCTGCCATTTCCTCACGGTTAAGACCACCGTCACCGTTAACGTCAAATTGCGTGAAGATTCTCTTCACCTTCTCCGATCTGCTTCCCCTTGTAGCCATTTTCCTAAAATTTAGGTTTTCAAACGGACAATTCCAGCTCAAATTCCTAAGTTTCTCGAAATTGGCTGTGAAAACCCTCAACCAAAAAAAGAACTTGGTGAATTGAGCGTAGAAAATATGCAAATTAGGGTTTCAAATCGACAAATTAAGTAAAAATTCCAACTTTTTTCTCGAAATTGGGTGTAAAACCCCTCAATCAAGAAGAGAACTTGGTGAAATGAGGGTAGAGAATTTGCAAATTAGGGTTTTATAGTGAGAGCAAAAAAGGGGGGATTTTTAGTGTTAGGGTTTCAGAATATGAAATGAAGGGAATTGAAATTAGGGAAATGAGAGGAAGAGAAATATGGATTTAGGGGAAAAGTTGAGATTTTGTTGCATTGGATCTGGGGAAAGATTGAATGAGTAAAGCAAAAGAGACAACTGTTTCTTTTCTGTTTACATTTCCCCCCTTTATTTCTTCTTCTTTTCTTCTGGTTGTGATTATGGAGTGGTGGGGGCAGAGTGACTGGGTACTTTCAAAGATCATAGACTTTGTTTTATTTGTTTTTTCTATTTTTTATACGGTATCCGATTTTCATATTAGGACCCAATTAATCCAGATTCGCACCGAAAATTCCCACGTTAAAGGAATAGCGCTCCCTATTTACTTTTTCTATTTGTTTGACTAAAACAAGATTTCAGTACCAGGATGTTCCAACTGTCAAAGGGGGGGGGGGGGGGAGAGAATTAATTAAAAAGAATTTAAAGTTGAAAGAATGCATTTTGAGATTTTACATTTCAATGAGTGCTTACATGTGACTTAATCATGATTAGTAATAAACACAACACATGTTATGCATTTTGGCATATTTTGTTTTGATGCATAAATTAAGTCGTAAAGTATATTTTTTAGCCAAATGCTCTAAGAATCATATTGTAATTTTAAGGCATTTTGTTGAGCTTTAATAAATTTTGTGATAAAAAAATTGTATGAGTCAAAATCCGGCTGAGAAATTCGGCATAAGAGGTGATCAAGTGTGAGAATTGCGGCTTATCATAGGCGACCAGGCTGAGGTCGA
Source organism: Nicotiana undulata (assembly GCA_005239495.1). Taxonomy (NCBI): domain Eukaryota; kingdom Viridiplantae; phylum Streptophyta; class Magnoliopsida; order Solanales; family Solanaceae; genus Nicotiana; species Nicotiana undulata. The sequence continues at coordinate 50,737 of ML286791.1, forward strand.
CCAGAGCTTAACAACATGGAGCTGTCTTTTATTTATATTTATTGTCATTTAATATATTTATTGCTCATCATTATCTCACCATTCGTCCTTGATAGCTTCATTTAATATCTTTATATTACGTTGGTTCTAGCGTTATTCGACGTTATTATACAAGCACGTGTTAGATCTAAGATTTATTATATTTAGCTAGAATTTACTCTTCACCTTTCTTGTTTTTAATTGATTGAGCAAAAAGTTTCATACTTTTTGATCAAACAGAAATAATTTGATGAACTAGTACGTCTTCCTTGGACGTATAATAGAGCAGATGATGATATTATAATAAATATAGTGATAACTATGAATTGATTTGATTAGTTCAGCTTCACAATCGAAAACTTTTCACCTTAGTTCGGGTCCATAAGCATTGAAAATTGCCCTATGAAAACTCGCTATCGCTATGGCTCCGATCGTTCAATTGTGGTTTCTTGATAAGATGGTATATATTTAATAGATCTATCAAACCTCTTTTTTTATTTTTAAACACTGGGTCTATGAAACTATGCCACCCTTTGCTTGGAAAGTTGGATTTTGCAGTTTCTTCTTTTTATTAGTTTTGCCCTTTGCACTTATTTGAAAATGACAAAGAAGATTTGAATCTGATATACAAAATAAAATAACAGTTTCGACCCTTGTTTTGAATTGGTTTTATTCTTTTCCTTGAATTTTAATGTCATAATGTCGTCCTTTTTTTTATTTTAATTCCAACGTCCTTGTTGCTAATTATCCTTGAAAATTTGAGGAATTAGTATATTTCTTCTTGACGATTTTGATTGCTGAGTTGAGGAATATTTTATTATAACAGTTAATTTTTCTGGAGCTGATTTTTCATGTATATTATATTGTATATTCTCTATAATAGCATTTAGCTATAGCAACCAAAATATACTCAGAAAAATGCAAGTCACGATAGAGAGGTTTGACTGTGTATAAGTAAACTCTCAAACAAATTTAAAAAGTAACTGTTTTCTTTGGGCTCGGTTGGTACGAGGAATAATTATTTCGAAATTAAATTTGAGATGAGTTTATTCCACATTAGGTTGGGATAAACTCGCGGTATAACTTATCCCGAAATTAGTTATCTCGTTAATGTTATTTTATTCCCGATGGGGTGGTAGAATAATAATCCCGAAATAATTAATTTTGGGATCACTTGTTTCCAAACCAAATAACTCCTTGAACAATAAACAAGAGTGAGAGGATAAAATGAAAAAATAGGGGTTATTTGCATGAGAAACAAGTTATCCCATGATTAATTATCCCAGGCAAGGGCAGATTTAGGGGGGGGAGGGGATTCACCCGAACCCCTTCGCTGAAACATTACACTGTATATATAAGATAAAATCTGTTTTTTTACCTCTATATATTATGTTTTGAATCCCCTTAATATAGCCCAAAAGTATAGTTCAATGGTTAAGGGGGTTCAAAACTTTTGTGAGGTTATTGGTTCAATTCCCACTAGCCATAATTTTCTTTCTTTTTTTCATTTTCTTTTTTAATTTTTTGAACCCTCTTAGTGGCGATCCCGCCTCCGTCACTAATCCCAGGATTAGTTATCCACCCTCTCGTAGGGATAATACTACAATCCGGCCGTAATAACTAATCCCCGAATTAGTACCATAATTTTATCCCAATCAAATATATAATAAACTCATCTCAAATTTAATATCAAAATTAATTATCTCTTATACCTTATACCAAACGAGACCTAAAGGAGAAGGAAGATGGGTAAAAATGGAAGTTTCTCCTTACTAACGGTGAAAATTAATTAATTCCTTACAAATTACTGTTGGTCGTTGGAATTAGCGGTAACTGTTTTATTTCAAAGTTCCGTACAAACCGCTTTCTTCTCGAGATAGTAAAACAGTTAGCGTTGCAGAAAATTTCTCTTCTAAAATTATTGCATTTCTCCACTACCATAAATCCCTCAAATTTCGAGTTTTTACCGTGTTTTTAGCTCAACCCGTTTTTCTTTACAACCGCAAATATCATCTTCTCTTTCCCAAAATATCATCACATTAGCATCTCATTTTTCTTCTTTTTCTTGTATTACCATACAATCTTTAGAAGCTGTTCTTTGGTTTTACCAAAACCAATTTTCAAATACCATTGATACACAAAGGTGAGTAGGGTGATAATAATTCTTCGAAACAGCGGTAATAATTAAAAACAAAAAAAATAAGTTTGTGGGGTTAAGTTATTTGACATAATGCTCTCAAGAAGGGGAGCCTTGTTGTAACCGGTGAAGTTGTTAACGGAAACAGCCTCCTGCAGAAATGTAGGATAAGACTGCGTACTATATACGCTATGGTCCGGCCCTTCCCCGGACCCTGCGCATAGCGGGAGCTTCGTGGATCGGGTTGCCTTTGCTTTCAAGAATTGGATATTTATGAGCTAAAGTACTCATTTTTAGGTGTTTTTCATGACATTTTTTGCTGAAGTTTAGTTTTCTTGAATTTTGACAGATAAGAAGATAACGAGGTTTTCGATCAAATTAAGCATACAAAGAGGGTGGGAGGTGTTTATAAGACAGTTAAGTTCCTCTCTTTTTAACATAAAGAGAGGGACCATATGAATTCATTGATATAATAATCTGTTTGCTGTTCCTCTTCAAGTGCATTGAAAAAAAAAAAGTTGTGCTGAAAAATGAGCTCAGTATATGGAGAAGAGGCATCTCAATATGGTGATGATCAAGGATCAGGTGCACATGAAGAGAAGATCTTTGTTGCTGTTAGATTAAGGCCTTTGAATGAGAGGGAAATTGCGAATAACGATGTCTCGGATTGGGAATGCATCAATAACACCACAATTCTGTATAAAAATGCTCTATCTGAACGTTCATTGTTTCCAACTGCTTGTGCATATGGTAAGATTGCTGTTTTATTTCCATTGTGCATGAAATAGAGTTTCAATTAATCAAGATTTTACTCAATTTGATCGTTGCAATAGGCAACCCGGTGCACAAAGCATCCCGAATTTACGAAGGGTTTCGGGGAAAGGCCATACCCCTAGGGAGTGTGATGTAGACATCCTACCATAATGCAAGCAATTAGTGGCTGCTTCTATGGCTCGAACCCGTGACCTATAAGTCACACGGAAACAACTTTACCGTTTCTCCAAGGCTCCCCTTCAATTTGATCGTCGCAATAGCTAGAATAAATCCTCTAGCACCAGTGGTAGAGCCAGAAATGTCACTAAAGGGGTTCAAAATATAAAGAAGTAAACTCACAAAGAAATTAAGGGGATTAAACATATTGTATATATACATAAATACATCATATTCTCATCTCTGCTACTTTCATCTTCTACACGTGAGAGTTCTTGACTAGCCAACACTCAGCCCCACACAGCATAGCCGGTCGAACCACCACTCGATGAAACTTATCCTTAAGTCTTGGCGGCACATTCTTATCACATAAAACACCGGAAGCGAGCCTCCACTTCATCCATCCCGCTCTGATGCGATGTGCGACATCTTCGTCAATCTCCCCGTTACCTTGGATAATAAACCCGAAATACTTAAAACTCGCTCTCTTGGGGATAACTTGAGCATCAAGCTTAACCTCTATACGTCTGCATCATGGGTCCCGTAATATTCTTAGATTTTTATTACGTTATGTGGTTTGGTTCGCCTCAGGTATTGTATTCTCCGTTGCTATTATTTGGTACTACTTATCCTTTATCTCTCCCTTTTTCTTTTCTCTTCCTTCTTTCTTCCTTTCTTGCTTTCCTTTTCTTCTTCTTGCCCTTCCTGGGCCGAGGGTCTATTGGAAACATCCTCTCTACCTACATTAGGTAGGGGTTAGGTCTGCTTACATACTACCCTCCCCAGACCCCACTTGTTGAGATCATACTGGGTTGTTGTTGCTGTTGTTGTTGTTATTGTTGTATATATATATAAAAGTAAATTTTTGACCTTGCTAAGAAAAGAAGTTAGCTATATGATATTCTGAGAAATAGTCTCTTTGAGCTCTTTCTTGAAAATTTTCAAGTTTTTAACACTAAGCAAAGAATCTTAAACAAGTGTCTATCATGAGTTTTTTTCGCAATGGTTTCTTCCCGATGCAGAAATGCAAGGTAATGTGTACAATATACCCTTGCGGTCCAGTCTTTCCCCGGACCCCGCGCATAGCGAGAGCTTAGTGCACTGGGCTGCCCATTTTTTAGTTTCTTCCGGTGCTATTCTTCTTCATGTGTTTTCCTCCTTAAATCGGTATATTCAATGGAACAGACAGAGTATTTAGTTCAGAATGCTCCACAAGGCAAGTGTATGAAGAAGCTGCTAAAGGAGTTGCTCTTTCAGTTCTTAGTGGTTTTAATTGTAAGTACTAATCCTTGTTCATTGTCCATTTTCTGTCCTAAGTCATGTCATTGCAGCAATAATTTTTGAAATGTCTTTGCAGCAAGTATTTTCGCGTATGGGCAGACAAGCAGCGGGAAAACGTATACTATGTCTGGAATCACTGAATACACATTAGCTGATATATATGATCATATAAGCAAGGTGTGTAGTACATTTACAAACTGTATATATCATTCGGAGTGTCTAATGCTTAAGGCGTGTTTTTATTTTCCAATTTTTTTTTAGAATGATAACCGAGAATTTACACTTAAATTCTCTGCAATGGAGATATACAATGAAGTTGTTAGAGACCTTCTAACTCTGGATGATACTCCACTTAGGCTCCTCGACGATCCAGAGGTGAATATATATATATATGTTTTGAGCGTGATCAAGTTTTGTTTTATTTCACAGACGATGTTATGCAAGTAATTGTACTCTTTCTTTTGCGCAGAGAGGAACTGTAGTTGAAAAACTTACAGAGGTAACATTGAAGGACTGGAACCATCTAAAGGAACTGTTGTCGGTATGTGAAGGTAAAAAGACTGAGACTGTATATTGGTAGTGTTCCTGCAAAAAAGATTACATATAATATAACTTAAAATTTCATTTCACTGAGTCGTTGTTGTTGTTGTTGTTGTATAACTTAACATTTCACCATTCTTGTAGCTCAAAGGAAAATAGGAGAAACTGCTCTAAATGAAGTGAGCTCAAGATCTCACCAGATTCTGCGTTTGGTGAGTATAACGGTTACAAGATTGCTTATGTATCATAACATAAGGAGAAATATTATTTTCTTGACTTGGCCATACAAATGATCTTATTACAGACAGTTGAAAGTACCGCTAAGAAATTTGTTGGCTTTCAAAATTCAAGTACTCTGACTGCTGCTGTGGTAAGAAAAATTACCTCTGACGTTAGTTCCTATTAAAATGAGCGATGGACAATACTTTCGTTTTCCTTTCCTGTAGAATTTTGTTGATCTTGCTGGAAGTGAGCGTGCTTCTCAAACCTTATCGGCAAATGTCCGATTGAAAGAAGGCAGCCACATCAATCGCAGTTTGCTAACTCTTGGAACTGTTATTCGCAAATTAAGGTTGATACATAACAACGGTTTCCTAGTTTAAGCTTCAAATATTCTGTTCATTAACTTAGTCTTGTATTTGGATCAGCAAAAAAGGAAATGGACACATACCTTTCAGAGACTCGAAGCTGACACGTATACTACAGAATTCCTTGGGAGGCAATGCGAAAACTGCCATCATTTGCACCATGAGTCCTGCACATTGCCACGTTGAGCAATCGAGGAACACTTTATTGTTTGCAACCTGCGCCAAGAACGTCATTACTAATGCTAAAGTCAATGTAGTAATGTCAGAGAAGGCTCTAGTGAAACAATTACGAAAAGAACTAGCTAGATTGGAGGCTGAGCTGAGGAATTTATCGGCACTTGCTGCCTCAGGTGGATCTGCAGAAGCACTGAAAGAAAAGGAAGCTCTGATAGTAAAGGTAGTATATATTTATCTAACTTTAGAAGGGGAGCCTTGTAGTAACTGGTAAAGTTAGCTGCCATGGGACCAAGAGGTCACAAGTTCGAGTCGTGGAAACAGCCTCTTGCAGAAATGCAGGGAAGGTTGCATACAATAGACCCTTACGGTCCGGCCCTTCCCCAGACCCCCCCCGCGCATAGCAAAAGCTTATGTACCGGACTGCCCTTATATTTATCTAACTTTAATTGCTTGAACTTCGAACTATGTATAGTGTCGTTAGTTCAAGACATGACATCTTTAACCTAGTCCCTATTTGTATGATGATGCAGATGAGCAGGGAAATAAGGGAGTTAACCGAGCAGCGGGATCTTGCTCAATCTCGTGTTAACAATATGACAAGTTCAGGGTCATGGGTATGTAATTAGTCTTGAAATAAGGTCATAAACTATTCAACACATACTAATATACCAAAAGGAACTTAATCGTTTTCTCTTTCTCCTGTAGACTGAACTGAGTAGTGTGTCATCTCCTGATAAAGTCCAGTGGATGGATGACTATGCAGCATCAGAAGTATCGGAATGTGTATATCCTTTTCGTCCTGACGGATACGAAGGCCTTAATAATTCTAACAAGCTAAACGAACAGATTCCTGACCCTCCGGAAGATCAGTTTCTCTGCGATGACACCTCACCGAGGCTGTTTATTGAGAAGTATTTTGGACCAGATCCATGTAAAGGATGGGAAAACATTGCTCAAAGAACTGTTCCAAACTTGGAAGATAACTGCAAGGAAGTTCAATGCGTTGAAGTGGATTCTAACGCGAACAATACAAGCTCTGATAAACATTCATCACCTCGAAAGGAAGATCAGGAATCAGGTTCCATTGACATAGACCACAATATAGCCGGCGAACAATCTTCTTCTTCCGATACAGATTCTTCTGACTCAAATAACATACCTAGGAGCAGAAGCAATGAAGCAATAATCGTTAACGTGCCGGTAGTAAAAGGGTCTGAAATAGCGAAAGAAAATGGGGACATATCAAGTGAATCTGAGAAAGAGTTATGTACAAAAAAGATTGATCTTGAGGAGAAGCCTTCTCAGCCGGAGGTTGCCTCTGATAGTGTTAAGGTGTTATCAAAAGAACAAAACCATTGTTTTACTATTGAAGTAAAACTCAAAATGAAAGGTGATGATACTGAGAAGATTTCTGCTGAGGAACTCAAAAAGTCAGGTGAAGATAGTGAAAAAATTTGTACTGAGGCTGAGGTTGCCAAATCTGTGCCTGAGAAGCAATCATGTGATAATTTGGTGAGTATCTAACTTGCTGCTTGAGCTTAATATCTAGAATTGCACATCTCCCTTAAAACAAAAGGCCTTAAAACTTCTTCTATGTAATACTTGATCAATACATACATACAACAATAACAACCGCAACAACAACTGCGCCTCAGTCCCAAACAAGTCGGGTCGGCAATATGAATCCTCATGTTTTTCATTAAGCTCAAGTTATATCATCAACATTACCAAAATGTAATAAAAGTGAACCTGAAAAATAAGATAAATATATAAATATAAATAATGGTAATAATAATAAGAAATAACAGTAATAATATTATAAGGATTCATCATGAATTGGCAAGTTGTACACTGGCTGACAACCTACCGCAACCCTCCTCCTTTATTCGGGATTGGAACCGGCAATGTGAGCAAGCTCACACAGGCGGAGTTTTCATGATAAATACATATTTCGATAAATGTGTTAGAGACCATAAGACAAGGTGGGTTGCTCTGATGGTACGCACCCTCCACTTCCAACCAAGAGGTTGTGAGTTCGAGTCACCCCAAGAGCGAGGTGGGGAGTTCTCGGAGGGAAGGATGCCAAGGGTCTATTGGAAACAGCTTCTCTACCCCAAGGTAGGGGTAAGGTCTGCGTACACACTGTCCTCCCCAGACCCCACTAGTGGAATTATACTGGGTTGTTGTTGTTGTTGTTGTTGTTGTGTTAGAGACCATAAGAACAAGTTTAAGACGGTCAAAGTCCGTGTCTGCAAACTGTTCAGGTTGGCTTAACTATTTCAACATCAACTTTGACATTCTTCACTTACTATAGAATTTATTTTCTCTTGCTAGGTCCAGGATAATGAGCCAATCTCCATAGAGTTGGGTGATTCCGTGAATTCAGAAAACGAATCGGAGTTATCTCCTTTCAGAAAGTCGACGGAATTTGAAAAACAAAGGCAAGAGATAATAGAACTATGGGATGCATGCAATGTGCCCCTAGTTCACAGAACATACTTTTTCCTACTCTTCAAAGGAGATCCAACTGACTCAGTTTACATGGAAGTTGAGCTTAGAAGACTTTCCTATTTGAAGAATGCATTCTCTTTAGGAGCTAAAGTTGTGAAAGATGGTCAAATTTTCTCACAGGCAGCAAGGTACTCTTTATACCTTTTTATTTCCTGCAGTTTTTGGAGATTTCTTGCATGGGCTGCTGTGTCTTGAGTTCTTGTTCCAATTTCACAACCAAGGAGACAAGACAAGCTGTAGTATAATCACTCATTTAACATAGGGAAAACGGTCAAAAATACTCTTCTACTATTCGAAATATCTTAATTTTACTCTCCATTATACTTTAGGGTCATTCATACCCTTCCATTAGCAAATTGTCTCGTATTTTCCCTTGACGATAACAGAGATCCAACCTGAAGTATAACGGAGGAAGTCAAAAGTAGAGAGGTAAACGTAGACCTTTTTCCCAAAGTATTTGACACGTGGAGTCCGTTTAGTCCACACTAGATCTCCGTTAAAGTCAAGGGCAAATACGAGACAATTTGGTAACCGCAAGGATGTGAATGACCCTAAAGTATAACGGAGAGTAAAATTAGATATTTCGTATAGTAGAAGGGTAAATTTGGATGTATCTAACCATTTAAATTTCCTCTATCTGAAAGAGATAAAAATTTGATGCAAATGTATTCTTATCCTTTGAACAGTTTAAGCGCTTTGAATCGCGAGAGGGAGATGCTGAGCAAGCTGCTTCTTAAGAAGTTTCATTCAAAGGAGAGAGACAACTTATACCAGAAATGGGGCATTGATCTAAAAACTAAAAAGAGAAGACTCCAACTGTGTCATAAGCTATGGAAAGATACCAAAGACATGGATCACATTAAGGAGAGTGCAGCACTCATCTCAAAATTAGTTGGATTCGAAGCACAGAACGAAGTTCCAAAAGAGATGTTTGAACTTAACTTCTCACCAGGGCCAAAGAATCTCAGGTCATTCAGCTGGAAACCAAGAAAGCCTATGTGATCAAAAAGGAAAAATTTTAAGGATTATTTGAAGCATTGTAGTAGCTTCAAGATGAATTGACCCCTCAATTCATGTACATTTTAGAAGTTTAACCTCCCTATAGTATCTAAATATACACAAAAGGTGTCCCATATGTATACTTAATTAACCCTCCCCCTACTCGTTATCGAGCTTTATTAATGTACATTATGTAAATTCAATCCACAACCTCGAGATCTCAAGTTCAGACTGTCATCCTTGTATGTAGATATAAGTGGAAGATATATATTGCAGCTTATATGTAAAATAAGGAACTCAAAATCATTGGGACAGTATAGGAGAAATGTCTTCAAAAGACATCTTATCTGCAGTTTTTTTGTTCTGGTTGGAATATAAACCTACGTAACCTTTTCTCTTCTCCTTATCTGTTCTTTTTGGTAAAGAGAGCCACTTAGAGCAGATAGCTCCAGCCAATATGTATATGCAGGTAACCCTTTAAATATTTGCTATAACTTACTACATGGTATTATAGGTGATTCTGTAACATCTTAAGAAATATTTTTACATTTAAAGATATTAAACTATAAATACTCGTTAGGCTTAAGTCCAGCAAATTGGAGCTTACACACACCCCATGATGAATAAAAGACGTACGCCCCTGCTTCTTAAAAAAGTGGTCAGCCCTTGGGAAGTATAGCAGTTATCTCACACAAATCCTGGTCATTTTCCTGACAACACTAAGCAATTCTATGATCCAAACAAGATACATTACAATTGGCCAACACTAACCATTTACCGGACTTTTGAGAGTAAAGCAAAATCAATAAAAATAATGCACTTTACACGTAATTTTGTCAACATATACATCCATTATCGTGATTTAAGAACGGCTCCTTCCACAATTTTCCAACCAGAGTTTGCCCAGGACATCTCGTACCTAGTTGTATAGGTAGTACTGTATGAGTCATTGTGCTCTGGATGGGCTACATCAGTCAAACTTGCCGATTCCTCAAGAGTGGCTTCCACAATAGCACGCCGGCCATCAACTGAGACAGTCACACTATCAATGGTAAGGTTTAAAAGCTCATAGTCCCAAAACCAACTGTGCTGGGCAATTTCTGTTGCACGATCTGTCCAAATCTTCAGCATCTGACCATCCAAAACCTGGCAGTTTGAACAATAATGTCAGGCCAACCGCCAAGATGACGCCAGATATTGCAAAAAGAAGTGGATAAACTGCAGTCGAACAACAGCCAAAATAGTACGGTTACCATGTACAAAAAGATCAAACTACAAAAGAAGTGGTGAGGTAGTTCTTCATAGAGCCACTAAATAATGATTTTTCTGCTATGAGTATATCATTTGTACTGCAAAAGAACTCAAGTGGAACAACTATGTTCTACAAGAAATCATTTGGCGTTATGCAGATAATGTGATAACATTGTATAGAAACTGAAATAGAGGAACCAATATACAATCCTAACCCCTGCTTGGGCAGGAATTAGAGTCTATTCAGATTATTCCTTAAATTTTGGTGCATTAGTTATTCCAAAATGGTTCAATTTGATTTAGTGGCAATCTAGTTTTGACATAAGCAAACTTAAAATATAAATCCTTGGAATCAAGTACTAAATTGTAGCACAAAAAAACAACCTAATTCTAACCTATATATTGCTTCAATAGGAAAAAAGAATATATCCATGTTACAAATTCTCAGTATCTCATTAGTAAATATTCATACAAGTTACAGAGATGGGGCACCATTAGTAACTTTTAAAGACTACTCAGAGGTTAGTAGTGGAGGTAGGAACCATGGATCATTGTCGCCCAATCTATAGACAGCGCACCCCATTGATCCATTAAAACAAGAAGCCCGTCTAGCTCAGTTGGTAGAGCGCAAGGCTCTTAACCTTGTGATCGTGGGTTCGAGCCCCATGGTGGGCGCTTTACGTAACGTACTTGTGGGAACATATTGGGTTTGTTGTTTGTTGTTGCAACCAATTGATCCATAAGTCTGAAAAAAGGAAATCCAAAAGAGAAGGTTCTTGAGCCAGCTTACAACCAAATGGAGGGCCGAAGCGACAGAGTCAGATGCATATTATTCAGACACATGCCAAACCACAAGTCCTCTTTTCTCAATTTCTTCCAACATTTGGAGACTTGTATAATTCTTTTGCAAACCAAGACGTTTTGCTCTAATTACAGTTTTTTTATGAGGAAGCTGCAAGACTAGGTATAGACATTTGTTTTTGTTTCTCTATTTGTTTTGTTTCTTCTTCTTTTTTTTCTTTGGTTTTGAGAAAGGTAACAGTTATTGTATTTGTTCTTTTATTTAGTAATTTGATCTTCCAAAGGTTTTCTAAATCTCCATTTTGGATGGGTTTTTATATGTTCTATATGGTTGTTCATATACAATTTTTTTTTTTTTTGTCAATGGGTTCTTCAAAACATAATTGTGGGAAGACTATGAGTAACACATGAATTGTACTAATTGGTGTCCCTATTCACGTTATCTGCTAATTTGCAGCATTGCTCATCGCTCATGTGATGCCATAGCTGGTGTTTGAGTCACTTAGGTAGCGGCAACTATTATAAACAATGTCACAGATTGCTGCACTCCTCCTGGCTGAGTTTCTCAGGTAGGAATCTGTTCAGATTATTGGCTAATGAAGCCGTAAGACGAATCGAAAGAAATGTGGTAAGGTTTTATACTTTTATTTAGGTGAAGTGGTGAACTAGGCTTTACAGGCAGCCGCATCTAGTGGAGTATGTCTACTGTCAGGAGGGCCTATTGGCTTTCAGCTTTCGTTGTCCTTGCATGTCATACTAGCAAAACATGAATCAACACTATAAAAAGAAAAGGCATTAAATATTCATCACCTCTGACAATTTGTTGAGACAATGATCAGGTCCAAGAGACTGGGATTTGATATTCTGCCACATCCTAACCATATTTTCTGCAAGCCTTGCATCCATTCTAGGAACCTCAAGAGGATTTTCAACTACTGCGGCACCTGCAGTTACAGGTAAAATTTCTGATATACAAAGGAAAGGGAAGGTTGGAGGAAGAAAGCAGGAGCGCTTAGCCCCTTGCTCAAAAAGTGAAAAGAAGTCCAGCATTAAGAATCTATAGTACTAATAGAAGAAGATGGCTTTTATATCTTTATACAGCTTTACTGCAACCGCTTATAACATATACTATATTTCCTCTCAGAGTCCAAGTTGTTGAATGTAGCAGCAGAGAAAATAAAAAGAGAGTGGCACCATGGGTCATATTTCGCCAATTCTGGGAGTTACTAAGAACCAAAAGTGATCAAAGAGTCATACCCACATTGATGGCATCCGAGGCAATAGCGGAACCAGTACCATTACTTCGAACTGAAGACCCATGTTTAAAGGAGGAAAGCTTCAACCCAATCAAAGTCAAGAATCCAACTGCCACTCCAGCACACATAATCTTCACAGTCGCATCTTTTATTTTGTCGGTTATTGTATCTTGCTCCTGATAACCAGAAGGGATTCTCTCAGGATCCTCAACTGATGTGATAAAATTATTTTGATCACGAAGCTCTACAGGATCCTCAAATGGCTTAGCGATATCAAAGTCGTTCATCTCATTGTCGCCATATCGTCTTACACTGCCTTCCCCATCACCAGCAGGAAAAACTTTCTGTAATGCCTGAATTGCACTAGCCTTAACACTATCTAGCACAGCTGTAGCTTCAGCTCCAATCCTTGCAATAGCTGCCGCAGCAGCTAAAGGTGACGCACCACCCCCTTCCAGCCTTTCTAAATATCTTAAAACAGTAGGGTCGTCATAATAGTCTCCAAGCTTGAAAATGGTATCTTGTGTCTCTCTAAATCTGGGAAAGACAACTTCCATCAACCAGGTCTCCAGAAGCTTACATAATCCAGGGAGCAGATCATTTTCATTGTCATCCTTTGAGTGTTCTGCAACAAAAGTCACAATAGATGGATCTCTATAGGGTGAATCCTCACTGTCTAGGCCCAACCATGAGCGACATTCATCGACTTCTCCAACGAGAAGTGAACAAAGGCCCCTCTCCAAAGCAAAGTCTATTTCACGGTTTTCTCTAACAGTGTAGACAGACACAGAGCTGCCATAAGCTGTTACTTTTGTCTGCTGAAGTTGCTGAAAAAGGTTATCAGCATCTTGGATGAGATGAGGTTTTTTGCCAACAAAAGCTTGAGCAACAAGTGCAAGCGCCACTCCATAAACTTCAAAGCTTTCTGCAGGAATATTACTTGGCGTTGCAACGAAAAGGTCCACCTTTTAGAAAGGAAGAGCAAATGAAGAAAAGGAGTGTAAAGAACAGTTACAAAGAAGCTAAGACATACGAAACATAGATAAGCCAACCTGCTCAGCAGCTGTCATTAGTAGGAAGGCCTCGTTCATGAAATCTTCTCGCGTGAACCCCCCAGAGATTGCGGCTGCTCCACCTCCGCCAACAGCCCACAAAAGATTGCGCACACCTTGAAGACCCTCTGCTCTTTTCATTCGGTGTTCATCACCAAGAGGAAAAGCTAGAAGCTCAAGTGCGTAGCGCGGATTTATCTCTTCCAATGTCTCATCTATCTGGGCTTGCAGATCAGGGGCAAGATTACTTGCACCTTCTTCCTGGCAAATGAAGGCAGAAAGTTCTTCATTATTTACTCTGCACTGTAAGCTTACCACTCACCCAATCCCCCAATCCCACACACAAAAGAGTGCATCAAAAAAGACAAGAAGGGGAAAAAAGCATTCATGCACACACACAAACATTACAGAACAAACAAACAGAGATGTAATCTGAAGTGCTTGCCTATGACTAATATCTCAGACTATTGAATGATGGATGAAAAGCAGAACATTCATTCTCAGATAAATCAGAATGAAGAGTGGGAATGAATACAGCAATATAAACCCTCCTTCACCACTAAAGTCGTTTGTAAGAGACATTTGCAGCCGTAAAACCCGGGGCTATAGTGCATAAACTATAGAAATGAGATATTGCCAAGTTCTTCCCTTTTGTATAGAATTTCAGATATACCACCACATTCATTTTAAGTGAGCCATATCATCAGAAGTTAATATACCTGCAATAGCTTAAGCGCTCTTTCAAGCAGTTCGCAACCTTTAACAAAATCAGGAGGTGAAAAGGCCATGGCATCTCGCGAAAGGTCAACATATGCGAGTGCCATAGCTAAGACCACATCTTGCTTGAATGACTTGGGTAACCTCTCTTTTAGCAAGCTCTCCCCAATCTGAAGAACTACTTCAGTCTCACCAGCTTCTTGCAAAACACATAATGCTCCAGGAACCTGTAAAATCCATAACATTCCTTTAAATTCTTTGCGTCCCTCTTAAACTTTTATAGAGTTTAATTTTTATAGCCAATCAGGGTAAATTTTTATTACACTATCAGTCAATTAAGAGTTGCGACCTAATTACAAGTAATTGCCAGGAAAATAGGTAAGTAAAAAGATACAACCAGTTAAAATTACACTAATCATGTACAAAATCTTTTTAATTTCACTGTATATAACCTAAACCAAAACTTTAACAATTTAACTTAGCCTATAGTAAGTGCGGATTAGTAATCTAGAAAATAAGGTAAGTAACAAGCTACAACCGACTAAACTACATTGCTTATGTTGTTCTCACTGTATATATATATAACTTAAAAACGCAAACTTTTACAATTCATCAACAGCTACTTGATGAAAATAAGATAAGTAACATGTTACAATTGTTAACCAAATTATACTGATTTGTGTGAAACGTCTTTACAATGTCACCATAAGATGAGATTAACACAATAAATTTAATAACAAAGCTAAAACGTTATTCATTCAAGTACATAAGAATGTGAATAGTAAAAAAGGAAGTAATGGAAGGTAAAGAAGATACTTTATCCCAGGGGACAGGAGTGAGAATAGTATCAAACTCATACTGAGCAAGGCCTTGATTGTACTCTCTACGAGAGGTAGAGTCAGCTAGGGTTTCACAAGCAGCTTGAAGAATCTGCCGTCGGCCAATTAGTGCTTCCTGACTGTAGCCGTACTGCGGTGGCTTTGTAATTCTAGCATCGTAAGCTCTTCTGATACCGTCACTGAGGAAATGAGATTCAGCACCAAGCACTCTGTAGAAGTCTATCGGCATTGAAATGTGGCGGTCTGGAGGAGGAGATAGCGGAGGAAGAGTAGTTGCGGTGGCGGTAGAGGAAGTTGAATTTTGGAAATCCGGTGAGTCAGAGGTGGTGGTGGTGGTGGTGGAAGGAAGGAATTGGAAGTCGGCGAGAAGACGATCAGCCCATTTGCTGGCGGAGAAGTTAGTAGGTACACTACTTGCTCCGCCGGTGACGCTACTAGCTCCGCCGGTAACAGCATTGAGTCGCGGTGGCTTCTTACCGGCGGCGGGAAGTTGAAATGGTGGTGAAAGGCGGGGAGTGCAAATGCCGAAGCTTAGGTGTGTTAAAGCCTCCATTGTTAGTGGAGCTATACGACTTGCAAACTTCAAAGTGTGCTCATAATTTGATTTGTTTCAGATATTTTTTGCTCACTCACAGCCAGGGCATATGGGCCTATTCTTATAATTTTAATCTGGGCTATGCATTTCTTATGGCCAAAATAGGCGAAGTGCATAGTTAGCCACTAATAAAAGTTGTATTTACTTTTTAATCACTATTTAAAATATATTTATTTTTAAGTTAGTATTTTAATAAATTTTTACCTGTCCAGACAAAAATATTCATATGCTAGATATGGTATCCTTATTTTCATGAGTGTTGTGTAAATATTAAGGACACATTGTCCTTAACTTTATGAATGTTGTTTAAATATTAAGGACAATGTGTCATGTATTTGCACTTCTGTTGTTAAACTTTAGAAAATCATGTCTTTAACTTCATATGTGTTGTAATTGTTAAGAACATAGTATTCTTAACTTCATGAATGTTTTGTAAATATTAAGTACATGGTTAGCTTTATGTCCAGAAGTTAAGGACATTTCAGAAACGTTTGTCCTTAATATTAGTTCCTAGTTCAATATTTCAGGATGTTTAGAAAACCATGTCCTAATATTTACTTATGCCGCTTAATGTCTAGAAGTTAAGGACATTTCAGAAACATTTGTCCTCAATATTAGATTCCTAGTTCAATATTCAGGAAGTTTAGAAAATTATATCCTAACGTTTACTTGTTTCGCTTAATGTCCAGAAGTTAAGGACATTTCAAAATTTGAATTTGATTCTCGTTTAATCCCCACAAAATAAACTCCGGCAAGGAATACGATATCAGTACACAAATCCCAATAGCTAATTTGATTCAATTTTCACGAAATCAACAAAATCCAGGTGGCCGTCTTTTCCGAAATCGGCTTCGCAAATTTTCGAGATTCATGAGAGGGAAGCGGTGGGCTTTGAGCTTTTGATTTTGGGTATAAAGCGACAGAGTAATTTTGATAAAGGGTATAAAGCGAGGGCTTGGGAAGAAAAGAAATAGAAGAAAAGGTAAAAATGTCTTCTCATATTAATTTTAATAGAGTAGTGGCTATTTTTGCTCAATATTAGAATTGGTGGATAAAAAATAAATATTACCTTAAATAATGGCTACCCCACGCCATTTTTACGAAAATAGAATGGGCTAGCCAGTTATACGATATGATAAAATAACTAATATTTGTAAAGTCATTAAAAATAGCCATTATATTACTGAAACACGGAAAGTTCTAGCATAATATACTGGATTATGAAGCTCCATCATATAAACTTCTAGCATATAATATTGGAACCCCAACACATGGAAAGTCCCGTCATCATATGCTGGATCATGGAGCTCTTGCGTATAACTTCCAGCATATTACGTTGGAACTCTAACATATTATAAAATTTTAGCACATTATGTTGGAATCTCATATGTAAATTTTTTTAGCATATTGATGGTGATGGTGCTAACAATGCTAATGTTGATGAGGTAAATGCTCGTACTCACGAAGCTGTGGACGAGTTAGATATTCCACTCAGGAGGTCTTCTAGACCTCGTATTCCTTCCTCCTGTTACTCACCCAATGAGTATGCATTACTCACTGATGGGGGAGAACCTGAATGTTATGCGGAGGCCATAGAAAATGAGCACAAGGATCAATGGATTGAAGCCATGCAAGATGAGATGAAATCTCTGCATGAAAACCATACTTATGAGTTGGTGAAATTACCTAAGGGCATGAGAGCTTTGAAGAACAAGTGGGTGTTCAAAGTTAAAACTGAAGAATATAGTTTGAAGACCAGATATAAAGCTAGATTTGTTGTCAAGGGATTTGGTCAAAGGAAAGGTATTGACTTTAACGAAATATTTTCTCCTGACGTGAAAATATTCTCCATTCGGACAGTTCTTAGTTTGACTGCCAGCCTTTATTTGGAGATTGAGCAGATGGATGTGAAGACTGTTTTTCTTCACGGTGACTTAGAAGAGGAGATTTATATGGAACAACCTGAGGGCTTCAAGGCAAAAGGTAAAGAAAATCTTGTATGCAAACTTAAGAAGAGTCTATATGGATTGAAGCAAGCTCCCAGACAGTGGTACAAGAAGTTTGAATCTGTTATGGGGGAGCAAGACTGCAAGAAGACTTCTTCAGATCACTGTGTATTTGTACAAAAAATATTCTGATGATGACTTTATCATCCTCTTGCTATATGTGGATGATATGTTGATTGAGGGCAGGAATGCTTCCAAGATTGACGAGTTGAAGAAACGGTTAAATAAGAATTTTGCAATGAAAGACTTAGGTCTTGCTATGCAGATTTTGGGCATGAGAATTACTCGTTCGAAAAACGAAAGGAAGCTTTACTTGTCACAGGAGAAATACATAGAACGTGTACTGGAGCGCTTCAATATGAAAAATGCTAACTTGGTTCGCACACCCCTTCCTGGTCATATGAAATTGAACAAGAAGATGTGTCCGACAACAACAGAGGAAAAACAGAATGGCCAAAATTCCTTATTCCTCTGCCGTTGGAAGTTTGATGTATGCAATGGTATGCACTCGACCAGATATTGCTCATGCAGTCGGTGTTGTTAGAAGATTTCTCGAAAATCCAAGGAAAGAGCATTGGGAAGCTGTAAAGTGGATACTCAGGTATCTAAGAGGAAGCTCACAAGAATACTTATGTTTTGGAGGATCAAATCAAATTTTGAAGGGCTATACAGATTCTGATATGGCAGGTGACCTTGATAACAGAAAATCCACTACTGGATATTTGTTTACTTTTTCAGGGGAGTTATATCATGGCAATCGAAGTTGTAGAAATGTGTCGCATTGTCTACAACTGAAGCGTATATTGCGGCTACTAAAGCTGGCAAAGAGATGATATGGCTCAAGAGATTTCTTCATGAACTTGGATTGCGATAGATGGAGTATGTTGTCTATTGCGACAGTCAGAGTGCAATAGACCTGCGTAAAAACTCCATGTACCATGCAAAAACAAAACACATCGACGTCAGATATCATTGGATTCGTGATCAAGTGGAGAACGAATCACTTCAAGTCAAAAAAATTCACACGAGTGAAAATCCTGCAGATATGTTGACCAATGTGGTACCGAGAGGCAAGTTCGAATCGTGCAAAGAACTTGTCGGCAGACACTCAAATTAGCAGCTCCGGTGTTACCTCCTTCGGGTGAATGGGACTGGAGGGGGAGATTTGTGGGGTCCAGCCCCATATGTGAAAGAAGAAAAACTCCTTTCTTTTGTCAAGCCAACCAAATTTAGAAAAGATTTTGGGCGGCTGACTTTTGCAGAGAAAAGATTTGGGCGGCTGACTTTTGCAGTAGTGTTGATGTCACTGCATACATCAACGTGGGGTATTCTGCAACTATAAGTAGGCGCCTCTACTTTCATTTGAAGACACACCAAAAACATCTCAGACAATACATCTGAGTGAGAGAGAGAGAGAGAGCAAGGTATTCCATAGACTATAAGAAAATAGTCTGTGAAGAAAAATAGAGAGATTGAGCGATATTGTAGTGAGGTGGGAATATCAAAAGAGGGTTATTTCTTTTGAGTATTATAGTGGTCTTAGGAGTATTTTTACTCGTTACTACACAGTGTAAAATTCCTTACTATAGTGATATCAGTTGCTCCTCTCGGGGTCGTGATTTTTCCCTTATTCAGAAGGGTTTCCACGTAAAATCTTGATGTCATTATTGCTGCATTTTACTCTTGCTGATTTAATCACAATTTAATGTTTCGCGTTTATCACTAATACCGTGAATATTATTTTTCGGGTCTATTTTTATTCCCAACAAACTTGTGAAGCTTCGTTGTCGAAATCGCATAAGCAATTTCTCCTTGAAATGGTTTCCAATCATAGAATTGGTTGTTGTGATGTAGTTGATCGTACCAAATGAGGACATCACCTTCAAAGAAGAAGTGAGGGAGAGGTAACCAATATTCCTCGGAGAAGCCAAGGAAGGTCAAGTACCGCTCTGCCCGATAAACTCAGCCCTCCGAGTTGCTGCAGCTGAATTTATCAAGTACCACCACTGCCATTGGAGTTCGAATCAAATTAAAGCACCAATGTAACAAATGGACTCCCAAACAACTGTATTATAATCGTTGAATCACAGAGAAAAAAGAGTAGCACTACTGAAATGAAAGTACTACAAGGGAAATAGAACGGGAATAAGGAATGCCTTTGCACATAATTCACAATAGCCTACTGATCTCAGATTTACCTTTGTGAAGGCCCAGTCCAACTGCTTCTTCTCGGCCCAATATCTATTTGTATGACATTCTTGTTAGTAAAAATTGCACGGGGCGCCCTATTTGGTCGCCCCCATTTAACCTATACCTATTTTTTTTAAAAGCTTTTAACTTGTACCCACTTTTTAAATAACTTCAGCCCCTTTTCTTCGCTGAGCTGAAGTTCGCCGGTTACAAACAAAAACTTCAGCTCTAGAGCTGAAGTTCCCCAATTACAAAGACAAAAACTTCAGCTCTAGAGCTGAAGTTCCCCAGTTACAAAGACAAAAACTTCAGCTCTAGAGCTGAAGTTCCCCAATTACAAAACAAAAACTTCAGCTCTAGAGCTGAAGTTCCCCAATTACAAAACAAAAACTTCAGCTCTAGAGCTGAAGTTCCCCATTTACAAAGACAAAAATTTCTGCTCTAGAGATGAAGTTCCCGAGTTACAAAACAAAAACTTCAGCTCTAGAGCTGAAGTTCCCCAGTTACAAAGACAAAAACTTCAGCTCTAGAGCTGAAGTTCCTCAGTTGCAAAACAAAAACTTCAGCTCTAAAGCTGAAGTTCCCCAGTTACAAAGACAAAAACTTCAGCTCTAGAGCTGAAGTACCCAGTTACAAAACAAAAACTCCAGCTCTAGAGCTGAAGTTCGCCAGTTACAAAACAAAAACTTCAGCCCGTCTACTAGAATGCTGAAGTTTTGCGTGATTGCCTTTGCTACTTTAGCCCCGTATGCTGAAGTTATGTGAATAAGCGAGTACGCTTCTAATTTTTTTTGCAAAGCGGGTATAAGTTAAAACGTGACACAAAAAACGGGTACGGATGCAAATGCCCCTTCTTGTTAGTATCCATATTGGGCTGGTGGTTAACCATAACATCCTACCTTGACCTGTTGAAAGCCGAAGACAACAATTCTCCACGAATCCAACAATAAAACACTACTTGGAGATACATAGAGTTAACAAAACCAAAAGGAGATAGTAAATGTAGAACAACCATGTCTCACAAACTATCATCCAATTAAGATGGTATTTCACCAGTCCATGTATATTTATAAGTTTTCTCTTCCTTTGAACAGAGTTCAATTTTTCTGTGATTAATTTACCTCTTTCTTCACAAAACTTTGCCACATAAATCTTTAAACTAACAAATACACACAAATATATTGACCAGGTACCGTAACAGAAATCATCATTAATGAGATTTGAGAGCATAGAAATGAGAAAAAATCAGTAAGTTCCATATTCCTTGAATCATATTTACCAATCTCTCAACTCTTATCATTAAAGGCATTGATATATTCTCAGGAAATAATAAATTTACAATTTCTTAAAGCTTACAGGGTGTAAAAGAGAAACAATATGTACTGAACTGCAACGTGACTATGGACAATCACGAAAATAAATCAAAAGGGAAGCCCGTTGCACGAAATATTCGGCATTCACGCAAGGTCAGGAAAGGTCGCATCCAAGGGGTATGATGTAGACTGCCTACCCTGATGAAAGGCTCGAACCCATAACCTATAGGTCACACTAGACAACTTTATCATTGCTCCAAGGCTGCCGTTCACACGACTACAAACCAAACAAAGCAACAAGAAGCAAAAGGATCTAATAGCATCACAAAGCTACAGAGCAGGATTGTGTTTACGACAGAAAGATCTTTGCCAACTCAACAGGATAAGAAATATTCAATGTGTTGTAAGATCTTTGCCTACTCAGCAGGATAAGAAATATTCAATTACGCTGCAGACTAAACGAGAACAAATATCTCTAAAAAACCAAGCCATATGTAACTTTTCCTTCATTCATTGTTTTAAATATGGCAAACAAAAGCTATCAGCTAACATTAACAAAATCAAATTGTACTACTGCAAAAGCAGTACATATTTTGGGTGATGAAACAAGTTTTGGCATCACCATCTAATTGTGAAACGAAAACTGGTGTACAATAGGGCCACTACAGTACTGATACTAAGGAATATGATAGAAGTATGCAACTTCTGTTTGTCCATTAGAATTGTAGAATGACTCCAATTCTTTCAAGATGCTGATTTTTCCAGTCACTTGATCAAGATACCAAACAGGCTTCGAATCACCGATTATCTTTAAAGATTTCAGATTCTGACGTTCAACAATATCCAACATAGGTAAATTTTCTCGAGCACCAAAATAAGACAAGTGTTCCAGAGTTGGTGCGTGGATTTTAACATGCTGGTTTCTGTTCGTCCCAATAGAAACTGACCTAATATTTTGAAGATTCCGCAACTCAATCTTTGTCAACCCACCACAATGCTCGAGGGTGAAACTAATAATCAACGGACAGCTAGTAAGTAAAGCCTGAAGCAACTTTTCGTCTAAACGAACATAAGAAAGAGAAAGCTCTCTTAATGAATCGCAGTTCGCCAGACCACTAGATAATGAAAAACGCGTCAGATCACAACCCATCAGAACCAATTTTCTTAAAGATTTTGATGCCAAGACTTTGAAAACAGGAAAGTGGTAAAGAAACCAGGAACTCTAAAGACGAGATCTTTTACACCATTCTGAAGAGCAACGCCAAGCCACTTATCAAACAGAAGAAAGACTTCACGAGAATCAAACTATCTAACGCTCTGAGATATAAAATCGTCAATAGGAAATTTTCTGTCTCGATATATCTCCATAATTTTATCCACTATTCTAATGTCTTTGCGAGAATGAACTTCGAATACCAAGTTGGCTTTAGTCATTAACCAGGCATGTAGCCATGTTTTGGAGATAATCTTCATCGGGGCTGCTTCCTCAGGATTAAGGTAAGAGAGTATTTTGTGGATGAGGTAATCAGGTAATATGTCACCTGTTTCTCTCGCCATGCTACAAATTTTCTAAGGAATCCAAAGAAGATTGCAGGAATTTATAAATTAAGAAGGAAAAGTAAATTAAATCCTAATTCTGGACCAAATCAGAAGATTAACAAGTCACACTACAAGGAGGAAAAATAAATTAAATCCTAATTCTAGACCAAATCAGAAGATTAAGACTAAGAAGTCAGACCTAGATCTAAGTAGGCGTTTGGACAAAAAATTGTATTTTTTTTTTTTTTTTGAGTTAAGTTGAAAATTGTATTTGTAATTTGAAATTGTGTTTTGATATGCATTTCAGTTGAAACTACTGAAGTTTTTTGAGTGGGAATAAATGGTCAAAGTCACTTTTTTATATTTGAAAAACTCAATTTCCAAAAATTTCCTAAAATTTGTAAAATTTCATGGACAAATATATTTTTAAAAAAGTCTTTTGATAAAAGAAATTATTTTGTGGACAAACGAGGCGTTATCTCAAATTAAAGAAGCAAACACGTGACTTCATCTCAGTGCATAAAGGCACATATGATAGTGTAACACCCCGAAAAATCTCGAAGTTTTTTAAGGCTATTAAGAAGATTAACATGTGCTTATTATATTAATTCGGGTACGAATGATCACGCCCAACTATGCCTTATAAAAAGGATTAAGCGGTCGTTGCAAATATAATCCGGTTTACAAGTCCGGAGTCGAATCCCTCGGAGAACTAAGGTTTAGCTACAATTGTTCAATATTGCTAAGAAGACAAGCTCGAACAATTCCTATGTTATAAATATTAAGATTCTTATATCTAATTAACTAACAAATTAAAATAGTAATTAACACTAAAGATACTACGGGTTGGAGAAAAGATTAAGGAGGTCTAGAGTTATGATTTCCCCAATTGTCGGAATCCTTCCCGCTATGTCTTCTATAATTTCGCCTAAGTATTCTCTATCAATCATGAACACTCGTGCTACTATAAATCACTCTCGAGTAATTACAATAATCTACTAGACGCACTCTCTCGAGTTACGCTAGCTAACTTGTATTACAGTTCACTTTAGATTGCACTCAAGGTATCGTTATCTCTAGTCCAACCTTTAAACCCTCGGTTATGGATCTCTCCTATACTTTGGGAGTGATGTTGTTCAACAATTACCTAAATATGCACTCTATCTCGAGTAGACACACACTAAATAGGCACATCTAATTGAGGACTCTTTCAATTAACTACAACAAGAACGTAGTTGAACAAATAGAGATTAAACTTTGGCAAAATTATATAAAAACATAATAAGAATTTATCCTACAAAAGGTTCAATCAAAACCCTAGATAACAAATTAGCTATTCATAAAAGTATGTAAAATTACAATACTAAAAGTCATAACCAACAATGAAAAATAGAAAGAGGAAGGAAAAACTCGTAGAAGAATTCTCCGCCTTGCTCCTTTAGGTCGAATTTGTGTCCAAAATATGTCCAACCCCTCCAAAATACCGTTTTTCCATGTATATATACCAAGTAGGGTCGGGACCAAACAAGTACACATTTTCCTACGCGAAAAAGGACCTTTTTTTAAAGCCTGGACGCTTGCGGCCGCGGTCAAACGTGGCGCGGGCGTGGTCATTTACCAGTACTCTGCTTCTGCCCGCGTCCATTTTCGCGGTCGCGGTTTCGACCGCGTTTTCACCCTGTTTCGTTCAGAATTTGGAGAAACGTAAAACATGAAAGTTATAACCCTTTGAGTTGGATTTCCAACCATATATAATATAGCCCAAATGAAGTTCGTAGAAAAACGTTATGTCCATTTTACTAGACAGTGCACAATATCCCTATTCGAGTCTTCGTTTGTTCTTAACTATCAAATTTGATCCCGAACACGATCCCGACTTAATTACTTGAGTTTTTACTCAGACTTCAAAGCTTCAGATTACTTAAATTCATTCCATAACATATATATAGCTCGGAATTACTCCTACAAAGCATAAAACACACAGTTAGTGCAAAACACTAGCGATTAAAGCTCAAACTCAATTAAAGTGCAGTAAACTAGAGTGTAATAAGCGACTAAAATACGTAATTATAGTCTATCATCAACGAACAAGAAATAATGATATGAAGGATATGTATTAGTCATGGTAATATGTGTACAAGGTGCATTAATAAAAGTTTATGGTCTAAGAGGAGCCCTAAAGCTAAGTCTAGTTAGAAACTATACGATGGGCTAATTTTTCAACTGAGTTTGCACAAGACCTAACTTCAAACGAGAACAACTCCAGATATATGAAGGTTTATGTTATGTACGACCTATCAAATTAAAGATATATGAGTCTAGTTTTCAATGCTTCAAATTGTTTATCATTTGGATATTCCTACAAGATGTTATGATCATTTTGCTAAAGAGTAACACAATAACCACGTAGCTACACTGGTATGTGCGTAGCTAACTCCAGCAAGCTAATCAAATGGAAGGGAGCTAAAGAGGAAGGGGAGCGTATCTACACTGGAGGTGTGCATAGCTACGCATATCTTCAAAATTATAAAAGTGGCTATTTAGGGGAAAGAGAAAGAGATGGAATTTTGGACAAGGGTTTGGATTTTAGAGAGAAGGAGGAACTCTCCCACCATGGATACACTTCAAGATAAGTTTGTTTGGTATAAGAATGATTATATAACATCATTTGATATAATACTTGCATTATTACCAATTAAAAATTCATAGGAAATGGGTTGAATCTTCAAGAACACCAAAACGAGAAAAGTGAGATTCTTTCATTAAGAGGTAAATCCTTTGCTTGAGTGATGATAGTCTATAATTGTGTATTTTAGTCGCTTATTACACTCTAATTTACTGCACTTTAATTGAGTTTGAGCTTTAATCGCTAGAGTTTTGAACTAATTGTGTGTTTTATGCCTTGTAGGAGTGATTCCGAGCTATGTAGATGTTATGGAATGAATTCAAGTGATTTGTAGCTTTGAAAGCTTAGTAAAAGCCGAGGAATTAAGTAGGGGTCGTGTTCGGGGATCAATGGATGATATTTAAGAACGACCGAAGAACCGAGTAGACATATTTTGCACTATATAGTAAAATGAACATAACCTTTTGATCAGAACTCCATTTGAGCTCCACAATTTATGGTAGAAAAGCTAATTCAAAGGGCTACAACTTTCATTTTTTACGTTTTTTCAAATTCCAAACAGAACATGGTGTAAAATGCGCGACACAGAATACTGGCCAAAATTCGCGGTCGGATCCGCGGTTGAGTCCGCGGCCGCGGACGGGATGCCGGGAAAACTATCCTTTTTCGCGTAGGAGAAGGTATAATTATTTGGGTCCGACCCTACTTGGTATATATACATGGGAAAAATGATATTTTGGGGACTTTTGACACATATTCAACCTAAGGAGGCAGAGACACAATAGGAGCAAGACGGAGAATTCGTCTACGAGTTTTTCCTTCCTCTTCCTATTTTTCAATGTTGGTTATGACTTTTAGTATTGTAGTTTTACATACTATTATGAATATCTAATTTATTATCTAAGGTTTTGATGAAACCTCTTGGAGGATGAATTCTTGTGATGACTTCTTTGTCTTGCTCTCGCCATGGTACAAATTTTCGAAGATTGCAGGAATTTATAAATTAACAAGTCACACTACACTACAAGGAGGAGAAGTAAATTAAATCCTAATTCTATACCAAATCAAAAGATTAAGACTAAGAAGTCAAACCTAGATCTAAGTAGGCGTTTGGACAAAAAATTGTAATTTTTGAAGAAAAAAAAAGATACTAATAATTTGAATTAAGTTGAAAAATGTATTTGTAATTTGAAACTGTGTTTTGATATGCATTTCAGTTGAAAATATTGAACTTTTTTAAGTGGGAAAATAAATGGTCAAAATTACTTTTTGATTTTTGAAAAACTCATTTTCAAAAAAATTCAAAAAACTTGCAAAATTTCATGGACAAACATATTTTTGGAAAAGTCTTTTGATAAAAGAATATTATTTTATGGACAAACGAGTCCTTATCTCAAATTAAAGAAGCAAACACGTGGCTTCATCTCAGTGCATAAAGGCACATATGATAGTGTGACACCCCGGAAAATCTCAAAGTTTTTTAAGGCTATTAAGAAGATTAATGTGTGCTTGTTATATTAATTCGGGTATGAACAAGAAATAATGATACGAAGGATATCGATTAGTCATGGTAATATGTGTACAAGGTGCATTAATAAAAGTTTATGGTCTAAGAAGGCCCTAAAGCTGAGTCTAGTTGGAAACTATATGATGGACTAATATTTCAATTGAGTTTGCACAAGACCTAACTGCAAACGAGCACAACTCCAGATATATGAAGGTTTATGTTATGTACGACCCATCAAATTAAAGATATATGAGTCTAGTTTTCAATGCTTCAAACTGTTTATCATTTGGATGTTCCTACCAGTTGTTATGATCATTTTGCTAAAGAGTAACACAATAACCACGTAGCTACACTGTTTTGTGTGTAGCTAATTCCATCCAGCTAATCAAATGGAAGGGAGCTAAAGAGGAAGGGGAGCGTAGCTACGCTTGGAGGTGTGCATAGCTACGCGTGTCTTCAAAATTATAAAAGTGGCTATTTAGGGGAGAGAGAAAGAGATGAAATTTTGGACAAGGGTTTGGGTTCTAGAGAGAAGGAGGTACTCTCCCACCATGAATACACTTCAAGGTAAGTTTATTTGGTATAAGAATGTTATATAACATCATTTGATATAACACTAACATTATTATGGATCAAAATTCATAGGAAATGGGTTGAATCTTCAAGAACACCGAAACGAGAAAAGTGAGATTCTTTCATCAAGAGGTAAATAATTTACTTGAGATTCACATATATGATATATTGGAGTATGGGTAGCATGTTTATAAAGTTTATTTAAAGTTATAATGGAGTATTATACAAACTCCAAGCGCGAGTCTTGAAAACAATATTTTGAATGGAAAAAAAGGAGAATAGTGGTGTATTGATATAAATAAAATTGTTTCGAGCTTTTAATGACGCCAATAAACTTGATAACCTAATTGATGGACGAATAGAAGGGGGAATCGTCATTTGGCTTAGAAATAACACTAGTTCATGAACTGGATGTTCTTGAACCTAGAGTTTTATTTGAGAAGATAATGAATAGTGACTTGACGATGTTAAGTAAATAATATATATCAATAATGACTCCAAATGAGTATTTAGTGATAAGAATGAGATTGAATAGGCTAATTGGACGACCTATCAGATAATTTGGAATGGTTGAAGGCTTATTGTCGAATTGGGAAGCATAACTAGTTACTTATAAATCTTTTTGTCATGACCCAAAAATTCAAACATGGTCGTGAAGGCGCCTATCGTGTTACTAGGCAAGCCTACTTCCCGAATATTACTATTGATTGATTTTAAGAATTTAATAAAACAATATCAATATTTAAATTTCTCATAAACTAAATTAGCTCTAAATATAATTCATATAAAGATACGGAAGCTGGCCCCAAATATTGGGGTGTCACTAAGTCACAAGCGTCTAAAACTATGAACTAAGATATAGTATTGTCTAAAAGAATAAATAATAAAAAGAGTAACAAGGTCCTGCAGACGCTAGCAGCTACCTTGCAGTATCCAAAGATAGCCGGCCTAAAATCAACAATCGCCGCATTCTAACTCACCTGGATCTGCACATAAAGTGCAGAGTGTAGAATAAGTACAATTGACTCAGTAGTAACAGAAATAACTAAGGAACTAAGCAGTAGTGACGAGTTAAGAAAAACAGTCCAATTATTTATTTCACAATTTAAAAATAACAGGAATAAACAGATAAATTCCATAACTCAGTAAATGCCACAAAGAAATTTAACAGATCAATGCAGCAACAACAAAAGTAAATGCAACCTCACAACAATGTCACTCCATCACTCATCACTCGCATTCAGCACTCAACACTCAACACTCAATACACTCAACACTCTGCGCTCACTGGGGTGTTTACAGACTCTGGAGGGGCTCCCAAAGCCCAAGCGCTAAGCACGGACAACTCACATGCTATCATATCAATACCTGGATCCGCACGGTCAACTCACGTGCTATGCGGACAACTCACACACTATGGTATCAATACCTGGACCCGCACGGTCAACTCACGTGCTACGCGGACAACTCACACGCTATGGTATTAATATCCTCACAATAGGCCCTCGGCCTCACTCAGTCATGTACCTCTCCAGCCTCACAATGCACTACAAATAAGGGGACACAACCCACATCAAGTATCACAATATATCAGCAAAATAATAGAGATTAAGGTAAACATGTACAATAATTTCTATGACGGAGTACAATTAACGTGAGCATGAACAAAGCCTAAGCATGATCTCTAACATGAAGGCAAACAAGTTCAACAACAAGTAAATACGTAAACACGGATGATGACCATTAGGCCACACAGGACGGACCAAGTCTAAATCCCTCAAGGTATACACCCACACGCCTGTCACCTAGCGTGGGTATCACCTCCAAACATTCACATGATATCAATTTCTCCAGGTTTATACCCTCAAGGCCAGAGTTAAAATTGTTACTTACCTTAGCAGCGTAAAATTCCACTACGGGATGCCCTCGTCTCTAGAATCGGTCTCCAAAAGCTCTGAATCTAACCATAATCAGATTAATACCATCAACATAGGCTAACAAATCAAATTCCATAATAAAAACTATAAAATATGCCAAAAATCTGAAATTGGCCAAAACCCGGCCCCCGAGCTCAGGTCTTGAATTAGGTAAAAAATGGTAGAATCAAAACCCTCGTCTTTTTCCGAGTCTAACCATATAAAGTTTTTTGAAATCCGACTCCGTTTGGTCCCTCAAATCCTCACTTAAAACTCTCCAAAACTCAAACCCTAACTCCATCAATTTCACTTTGAATTCATCAATCAAATCCCAAAAACGAAGATGAATTCATGAAATATAACCAAAAACGAGTAGAGAACACTTACCCCAATCCATATGGTGAACATTTCCTCCTAAATCGCCCAAATTCGAGCTCCCCAACTCAAAGTATGACCGAAAGAACAAACCCTTATTTTATATATTTTTCTTCCAGCTATTCTGCCTCGTTTCTCGAGCCAAACGATACCTAAACTCACTTTTTATGCCTTCAATGGATTCCTTGTGAGATTTTAGTCAATTTAGGCTTTTGAATCACTCAATTTGACTATATAATGAAGGAGATATGTAGGTTTTAATATTTGCAAATAGTGCAGATTTTTAAATACGCCGCCAGTGACAATTCTGTAGTTAATCTGGAAAAAAAATCTGACAACCTAATTCTTAGTAAAATGACCATAAAGTCCTCATACGATGTCCGTTCGACGATTCTTTTTGCTATGACTCTGTAATTACGATACGGATCTAATGCTTCTATCAAAAAAGAAATCGGAGCTCATTTGTTCAATATGATATCATTTATGCTTGAAAAAACGGTGTCGAAACATAAGAAAAACGAGCACAACACAACCCAAACCTATCTGACACTCATCTGAGGCTCGCGAGACCTCAACCAATATTTCTAACAAGTCATATATCACTACCCGAACTTAGTAGAACCTTCAGAACACCCAAAACAACACCAAATCAACCTCGGATTCAAGCCTAAGAACTTCTAAACTTCCCAAATTTGCCAACAACGCCGAAACCTATCAAACCACGTCCGAATGACCTCAAATTTTGCACACACATCACAAATTACACTACAAACCTACTCCAACTTCCGAAAATTCCATTCCGGCCCGGATACCTAATTTTTCACTGTCACTCAAAATCGCCAAATTTCCAACTTTCGCCAATTCAAGCCTAATTCTATCACGGACCTCCAAATTACATCCCGGACACACTCCTAAGTCTAAAATCACCCAATGAGTTCGTTTATTCATAAGTCAACTTCCGGTTGACTTTCTAACTTAACTTTCCAACTAAGAGACTAAGTGTTCATTTCACTCCAAAACTACCCCGAGACCAAACCTACCAACTCGATATAACTCAACACAGTCGAACAACACATAAATAAGCAGAAATGGGAGAAACGGTGCTATAACTCTTGAAACGACAGACTGGGTCGTTACACGTTTTCAGGTTTGTTTTGATAAAGTTGGGATATATATTGGTAGATATTGAATTGTTGGCGATATTTGAGCATATTAATTAATTGGAGCGGTGTAGTATTATTTGAAGCTTGAAGGTTGAGAAGTTTCTTTTTACTTACTCTTCTTGAGGAAATCTCTCTAAAAGCATGTTTTGAGTCAATATGTGATATTATTTATAAATGTGCATCCGCACTTGTGGGAACAAGCGGGAAGGATGTCACCATATGTTTCTAAATTTGTTGCTTTTGAAATGTCATGTGATTTTATGTGAAAATCTTATTTTCAAAACTTGTTTGCAAGATGACACTTAAGAAAAATGTTAGAATTTTTATTAAAACTTATGTTGATAAGAGTATAAACTATTTGAGTGCTAAAGATATGTTTTCATGAAAAAATATGTGTTTTGAAATTTGAATAATGGAATAGCACTTGTTGTATCTTTAAAAGATTGATGTTAAATTGCTAAAGGAATTAAGATGAAAAAGGTTATTCATTTGATTTTGTTCAAATGGTTTGGATTGAAGATCATAATTTGATAAAATAGATCCTTTGAGGCTATTAGGCTATCAATCTGTTACTGATATTCAAATATTTTGGAGTCACTTGTGGTCAAAATCTTGAATATCAAGTTCGTTACCTTGAAACTACACATGTTGGTGCACGGGCGCATTTCAAGTCTAAGTCGTGGTTTGTGGGATAAAGTCCCCCATTGAGAGGAAAAATGATCATTACTTAAAGTAATGATGTTAAATCGACTCGTATGGCACTACGGGAAGTCGTCCAAACAAGTAGGGTCAAATACTTATTATTTGCGGATGACAAAGTCCTGATTGATAAGACGCGAAGTGGCGTTAACGATAGGCTGGAGGTCTGGAGACATACTCCAGAGTCTAAAGGTTTCAAGTTGAGCAGGACCAAGATAGAATACTTGGAGTGCAAGTTCAGTGGTGTTTCCCAGGAGGCGGACGGGGATGTGAAACTCAATACGCAAGTCATTCCCAAGAGAGAGAGTATCAAATATCTGGGATGTCTAATTCAGAAGAGTGGGGAGATAGATGAGGATGTTACTCACTGTATCGAAGCATGATGGATGAAGTGGAGGCTCGCTTCCGGTGTCTTTTGTGATAAGAATGTGTCGTTAAAACATAAGGGTAAGTTCTACAAGGTGGTGGTCAGACCGACTGTGTTGTATGGGGCAGAGTGTTGGCCAGTCAAAAAGTCTCATGTACAGCATATGAAAGTAGCGGAAATGAGGATGTTGAGATGGATGTGTGGTCATACTAGATTGGATAGAATTAGAAATGAAGTTATTCGAGACAAGGTGGGAGTGGCCCCTGTGGCGGTTAAGATGCGTGAGGCAAGGTTGAGATGGTTTGGGCATGTTAAGAGGAGAAACTCAGATGCCCCAGTCAGGAGATGTGAGAGGTTGGCCTTGGGATGTGAGAGAAGGGGTATAGGTAGACCTAAGAAGTCTTGGGGAGAAGTGATCATGCGGGACATGGCGCAGCTTGAGCTGACCGAGGACATGACCCTAGATAGAAGGGTGTGGAGGTGGAAGATTAGGGTGGAAGGTGTTGATACCCAATATTTTCTCAAATTGTTTTAAACTTGCATATATACCTACAAAATCAGTTTTTATAACAACTGGTATTTTTTTCACATTTTTACTAATTTATTCTAATTTATCCAGTACTTTTATCTCTAATAAATAATCATAAATTGCATTACAAATGATTTCAAAATATTTCCTGGATTAATATATCATTTTTTGGTCCTATTAAGATATAATCATTTCACAAATTAGCCAAATTGGCATTATTTGGCTATAATTGCAATAACTTTGCAATTATAGCCTAATTATATACTTTGTACTATTTTTACTCAATAATTAGTCATTTTATATTTTTTAACACTGATTAATCATTTTAATTTAGTCTATTAAGCCTCAATTTCATTTTTATAATTATTAGCCATTTTTTATAAACTACTTATCTATTTTATAGGGTATTTAACAACTAGCCACTTTTAATTTTGATTTTTAGCCTAATTAACCCGGACCCCTAACCCAATACCCAAGCCCAAACCTACACTATAATACCCTGCCCAACCCAGGATCAATCTCGACCATTGATCAAATTTGATCAACGGTCTAGATTAGACCTTCCTAAATTAAACCCTAACGACCTCCCCCCTCCCCCCGTCTCTCATTTACCCCTCTCACACTCTCTCTCTGTATCTCTCTAGTTCTCTCTAGAGACTTCTGGTCTCTCCACCTCCGATGAGGTCCTTTCATCTTCTCCGGCCGCCTCTTCACCTGAATCCATGGAGTCCTCACCATCCTCAGGCCTCTCATGGCTCTTTCTCACCGGTGTTGTTGTCTCTAAGGTCTTCAAGAGACCAGGGTTCACTCTCTCACACCTTTGGCCTGTCTTAGGCCTTCATGGCTCAATCTCCAGTAAGATTTCCCTACTTTCCGGCTAGATCCAGTGGTTTCTATACCGATTCTCTCTCTCTCTGGGTTCTCTCTTTGAAACCCTAACTTCTAAACTTCCAATTCTTTTAGATCTGCAACAGATCTATACGTATTATGAGGTTTTCCTGTATTTTCTTTAAAGATTCTCCTATTTCTCGAACGATTTTTCGTTTTTCCAAAACTAGGGCTTCTTGAAACCTTTTTATTCAAAACGTTTTCTGATTTTTAGTGCTTATCCTCTGATTCTTATGAGTTTTAATCGATTATGTTTAGTGTTTCCTCAACCCTAATTAGTTTATGTTGAAACCCCTAATCTTGATACTATGTTTGAATTCTTAGTCGATCCGTGTTATTTGATGCATAACTTTGTTCTGTACTTTGATCCATATGATTTCTCCTTCATTTAATTCGAACGGCTTATGATTTTGCCCTTCTTCTATTAGGGTTTCGGATTCAAATCTTGACTGAAGCCTATTAGGATTTTAGGATTTTGCCCTTGTGTTATACTTAGCCTATCTGTCATTCATGGAAAAACCTATGTTATTTTCCTTAAAACCAATATTATTTCGATTCTTTGATGCCCTGATTTGCTATGGCAATACCTATATGCTGATTTTCGGTTATTTCCTTATGTTTTATGACTCTTAATTATTTCTTGCCTTGTTTGTAACTAACCGTGATACTTGTTGTTTCCTTAATTAAGCTCTTATGTATTTAACCCTAATCACCTATCTCGTACTTAAGCTATTTGATTCTTTCCTTAATTATCTGCCCTGCTTTTACAATTAACTGGTTAATTACTCCCTTAATTGAGAGGAGACCTGCTGATTCTTACTTCTTGTTTCCTTAATTAGGCTCTTATGTATTTAACCCTAATCACTTATCCCGTACTTAAGCTATTTTGATTCTTTCCTTAATTATTTTTCCTCTTTACCGTTAACTGGTTAATTACCCTTAATTAAGGGAAGACTTGCTGATTCTTTGACTGGATGATTCTGTGGCTTCCGTAATTGTTGATGATTGATTTTCTTTACTCTCTTTTACTCTGCTCTCAACTATTATATATAGCATCCTCTATTCTCACTTCTAAAGGACACGAACACACACATTGTTCGGACCCTCTCTTACTCACATATTCTCTATTGTTCTTCCCCTGATTACTTGCTACTATTACTAACTAGTTATTCTATTTTGCTACTCTTCATTCTGTACTTGCTATCTTCCAACTGGTATGTCTTCAATTTATGTTTAAAGCTTCAAAACAATATGTTTGTTTGGGTATTTCGATTCATCTTGTTCTTAATATGCTTCTACTTATGGTTTAGTTGTTTCACTTGCAATTAGTCTGTACGCTATGCTCAACATGTCACTACCCCTCCCCCATTTGCATGTTTCAACATGATTCTGCTTCACTTATGTCTTCCTCAATTCCTAGTATACTACAACATGAACCACATGTTACTTAGTCTATATGCTATACCTTGAATCTCTTCTTAAACCTATGTGCAATTATGTTGATCATGTGTTGCCCTCTCTATTACTCCCTCAATCTGTTTCTATTAAGTTCTTGGCATGAACTCTTTGTGACCAACTATGTCTGTGATTGTTTAGGCCTTGTACATGTCTGTGATGCTTTGGTGCATCTCTAATGTTAACTTGTATACAAATTTGTTTCTATGTTGGCCTATATGTCCCCAATCTCTGCTTCCTTGTTTGAGGTTGTCTTTCTATGTGCTGTTTGATGCTGGTTGAATGCTCATCCCCTGTTCTTTTTCAAAACTATTTTCCTAAGCCACTCATCTACTGATATGTAAACATATTTCAAATAAATAGACTGTTTTTCAGAAATGCTCTTTTAACTCAACTCTTTTTTCAAATCATCTCTTGCACTTCACTTTATTCTTAGACCATAAGTTCTACCCCTTCAGTGTGAGCACTGCTTTGGGACCCCTGAGCTCCCTCTGAACTCAGACACACTGAGGTTGGCACTTCCACACTGCACACGTTCAATTCTTAGTTACTAAGTCTGGGTGTGAGCATTGCCCGGGAGCCCTTGAGGTCCTTAGGGAACTTTGACACACCCGGATTATGAAAAGGCTATGAAATACCCTGTGGCAATGAGGTTGGGAGGATTTGGGCCTATCTGCAGGTTCCATGTAGAATAGCTTCTTATATTTCTCTATTTCAATTATGTAATTCATGATCCTTGGTCTGTAATAATTTATTGTAAATACTATTCTGGGGCTGGATAGTGAAAAATGGGTGGGGTATGCATGCCATAGTATAGTATGGGTAGATATCATGTTTCTTTAGGTTTATTTTTTTTTATGTGCGCACTAGTAACCATGTCTAGGGGTCAAGCATACCATACATTCTGTCACTTATGTTGATACATCTACTTTCCTTTCAGCATATCATCCTCACTTAGAAAATCATGTTCATAGGATCAGTAATAACAATAAAAAATGCTATCATGTGATTCTGAGAATGTAATTTAAATCCTGCCTTAAAACGAATGTGTTAACAAATATGCAATTACGCTTTGCCATGCTATATACGTTGAGATCATGTTATAGGTAAACAACTATTAAAAACGGTCACTTATGTTGTTCCTGAAGCTGTGCAATAATGTAATAATCCTGTAGTACACCTAGAAATCC
This sequence comes from Nicotiana undulata, assembly GCA_005239495.1. Classification (NCBI taxonomy): domain Eukaryota; kingdom Viridiplantae; phylum Streptophyta; class Magnoliopsida; order Solanales; family Solanaceae; genus Nicotiana; species Nicotiana undulata. Next base: position 86,764 of record ML286791.1, read on the forward strand.
TGCTTAGGGTAACAATTCGCTACTAAATCAGTCATTCTCATACTTGGTGCATCTTCTAAAGTATGTTCAAAATACTGTGATTTTATGCACTTAGAAGATCTTGCCTAGGAATTCTGCATAATCATTTTGCATTTTTGTCTACGCATATTAGATATCATGTTCATAAGATCATACTTAGCTTAAACACACAGTCTCATATTCTAAATAAACTGTCAATTAGTCTTTGTGCACATTTAGAATCAAATGCTATTAGGATTAATAACCTAGAATCCTTAATCAATATGTATAACTGTTGTATGTTATTTTACACCTAGGCAAGACTTAAGTAATCAATTACAAGAAAATAAAACCATATTTGTCTTTGTGATCATGTTAACTACCAGCATGCTAAAACGAGTAGGTAAATTGATTAGGACCCTTTTTCTGAGTAATAAGACAGGTCTACATATCTGTTTATATTCTAAACTCACTAAGACACCATGTCTTAGGATTCTAAACTTAAACACTGTGTTTGAGTCGTGTTGTCTAATTGCTTTACTTGTGGAGGTAAACTTGAAGCCTTACTTGTTTTTTTTCTATGTTCTCCTTAACTGCAGTCCTACATGCTTTTGTCTGTCGCCTTAGAATTTTACCTTTAAAACCCTCAGGTCTGCCTAGTACCTTCATTTAGGATAGTAGTCCTAACCTCCTCCAGGACTAATAGGAAGGGACGGGTAACAACACGCAATAGAGTTCGCGACCAACACACGCTTTAGTTACTTTCACGGGGTGGAAAAGGGTAGAATATGGATATGATGACCGATGCGCTAATACCACGTGTAGCCCCTATTTAAGGAGTGTCATACCGGGTATTGCATTGATGTGATCCATATTATCACAAACCTAGGATATCCTTTACTTTAAATATTTAGATTGTAACTCTTTTCAAAACTTAGCCTTTCTATAACTGTTTTCAAACATTTGCATGCTTAAGATTTAAATCCCCTCTTATTTGAGCCTTTATTTGTTTGATTGCTAAACTGTACAAATTCACAAAAGCTATTTGGCCGGGAACCACAATTGTGGATCCTGAGGGGTGCCTAACACCTTCCCTTTGGGATAATTTCAAGTCCTTACCCTATCTCTGGTTAACAACGTAGTTGTTAATGAACCCCTTAGGTGCCCTAACACACCTTTATAATCGTTAGATGGCGACTCTAAAAAATGCAAACCCCTTCCCAAAAGGAAAGAGTTGTCTCAACCCAAAATGTCCTGAACCTGATCTCCGCGAGGAAAAAGGGGGCGCGACAGAAGGTTAGTAGGTAGTTGTGCGTTTCCCTTTGTCTTCCCTATTTCGATAGTATTAGTGCTAGTAGGGTACCATTTATTCCTTAGTTTGCTATAGCCGCGTGTCTTGTTGTGTTACTACTTGCTTTCAGTAATTCCGTAGTTTGCTAGCAGTACTTCGTCATATCCTCGTGTGCTGCCTTAGATTTATTTGTCTAAATATACTATCTTGCTATTACTTGTTATCAATACTCCTTTCATATTCTTTGTTTTTATCTCCGATTTAGTTTCTAACTATTTGTCTTGGTATCACTTGTTATCAAGGCTTTCTTCACCTTCTTTAGCTGAGAGTCTATTGGAAACAGTCTCTCTACCCTTCCAGGGTAAGGGTAAGGCTGCATACATCCTACCCTCCCCATACTCCACTTGGTGGGATTATGCTGGATGGTGGTGGTGGTTGTTATTGTTCATAAAATTTCCAATTTTCATTGAAGATGCATTTTGGAAATTTTTGAAAATTTGAAAAACTACAAAAAGTTGTTTTTTTCAAAATTTTCACTCACAAAACTTCAAAAACAACCCAAACAGAAATTCAGACACAACTCTAAATTTCAAATACCATTTTCACTTGAAAAAGTTTTTCACCATATTTTCGAATTTTACAATTCTTTATGTCCAAACGCCTACTAAATGTTTTAGTTTGCGTTTTGTTGCCAGTCAAATTTTCCCTTAGATAAACAATGAATTCATTAATACAGAACAAATTGACAAGTAACAAGTGTTCACAGAATCACCAGAGATTGCAGTTTTCTTAATTGCTAATCTTCCTAGTTATTGGGCTGTCCCATTAATTCAGTCCCAATATTTTACCATACATAGTACCCATATTATTATTATTACTATTATAAGTATTCTTCTTCTTCTTATTATTATTATTATTATTTATAATAGTAATAATAATAGTATTTCAAAAAAAATTAGAAAATGATGTGGGAATAGATAGTTAATCACAAGGATAAACAAGAAAAAATTGTCATTCTCTTAATTTGCTAAAATGAACAAATGATAATAAAATATATTTCTGATATAGTGCGTAAGTAAAAGTGAACGAAGACAACTAATTATGCACGGGTTGTGGTGTAGAGGTAGTTTATACGGTGCTAATCAATGTAGGAATAGTTATGTGGTGAATAATAATAGATCATTGACTAATTGTTATGTGGAGATTAATTACTTAGGGGTCGTTTGGTTGGAAACAAGTTATTCCGGGATTAATTATCCCCAGATTAGTTATATCGTAATTTTATCCCTACCAAATATGAGATAAATTCATTTTAAATTTAATTTCGAAATTAATTATCACTTATCCTCGTACCAAACGAGCCCTTAGAGGGCTATTTTGTGTCCAGTTACTCCTATCCATTAATTACTAGCTCATACGCCTATGCTTATTCCATGCTTTATCATGCATGAAATAATACATTGATACGTAACTTTCCATGAAATAATACATCGATACATAACTTACACAAATATTATCAATATGACTTCAATAAGACAACCCAAACACTGCACTAACTTATGCTATGATTATATTTTCTTGTGCATCCGACTAAACATGGTGTTACTTATAGAAAAATATTCTATGTGGGCGTTATTTTTGTTAGTGTGTCAAACCAAACGACCCCAATTGACTAGAGAGAAAGGGGACAACAACCACAACATCGTATCCACATAATTTTACGAGTGAGATCTGGACTAGATAGAGTGAACGAGGAATGCTACTATTATTATGATTTAGTTGGTTCGAATTGATTAACTATTTCGAGAGTAGTAGATATAACATCAATTTATATCTTTGTACTAGTAACTATATCTATGTATACATTAAACCAACTAAAAATCCCATACCATAACCATAGGAAGAATTGAGTGGGTAATAGTGAAAAGTGGTCAAGAATTAATCTTTTTCTTGGCATTGAACATCCTCACAACTTAAAGGTGATGGAGTTGAAAAATGCAATGAGAAAAGAGTAATTTCGACACAAAGATGCCCCCCTCCTATTCATGATATTGATTACTAAAATGAAAAGAAAAATACCTTTTTTAATTATTTATTAATCAATCAATCCCAACTTTAAAGAACAATAATAAGCAATCAGGTTAAAGGAGTGAACTTGGGCTTTAATGGGACAACATTTGTTGAGTTGTTTTCCCTAACGTGACATTCAACAAGAAAAACACAAAGAATCCAGTCGCATTTAATCATTGCCTATGCCCCTTTTACCTCATCCCCATATTGTCAATGGATGAAGGAATAACCCAGTAGTTGCGGCGGCGGTAGAGGAAGTTGAATTTTGGAAATCCGTCGAGTCGGAGGTGGTGATGGTAGTGGTGGTAGTAGAAGGAAGGAATTGGAAGAAGTCGGCAAGAAGACGATCAGCCCATTTGCTGGCGGAGAAGTTAGTAGGTTGTTATGAACGAGATTGGCCAAAAGACAGATCAGTTTGGAATATTAGAAAACTTTGTGTGGGACCCGGATGTTACGACATCAAATCGTAACCGGTCGTGATGACGCATATCGTGGAACTAAGCTAGTCACACTCAAAAAATTTACATTTTTCTTTTCAAATATCTCAATTTATTTCAGCAATTCATAACACACATATAAATTTCGAAATCTTTAAACAAATCAATTAAGCTAACAGTCTACAACCGTCCCCAAAACCCGGAGTCAACATGTCATGAGCATCTACAAAATGAACTAACTCTGCTATTGTCATAGACAAAGTCTAGGAATAATATATTAATATTAAATAAGGAAGGGAAATGGAGAAGCTGCGGACGCTGGACAGCTACCTCGAAATCCCAAAGCTGATGATGAATGAAACTCGGATGACTACTGCTCCAACCAGTACCTGGATCTGCACACAGAGCTGCAGGGAGTAATGATGAGTACGCCAACTCAGTAGTAATGAAAATAAATTACAGTCTGCGAAATACGAAACACACAGCACATATACACCAATTCACAAAAATAGTAAACACCAAGTCACCATAAAGTATTCATCAAATACATAAGTCCGAAAACCAACTTCCAGAAATCCTTTGAAACAAGTATATTTCAATATATGTCAGTAAAACTCTCAGTAAAAATCAGTTTGAAAAACGAAGTGAATCGTAGTCAAAAACTTAGTAAAATTTCATAAATCTGCCCCTCGGGCCATAATCATTTCTCATAACAATCTCAGTATCAGCCAATCAGGCAACCTCACAGTCACTCAGTATTAGCCCATCATGAAACCTCACAGTCACTCAATATTAGCCCATCAGGCAACCTCACGGTCACTTTATATTAGCCCATCAGGCAACCTCACAATCACTCAGTATCAGCCCCGTGGGCAACGTCACTCAGTATGTACATGCGCTCACTGGGGGTGTGTACAGACTCCAGAGGGGCTCCTAAATCCCAAGCATTATAACAAGCCACATCATGGCATAAATCACTTACAATATAGGCCCGCAGCCTCACTCATATCATAACATTCTCACAATATTAGCCCACAGCCTCACTCAGTCAGACACTCTCAACATGCCCTTCAGGCCATAAAAACAGTGTTTCATTTTTAATAAATAGTATCAAAATACTCTGAGTGTCAAAACAATTATCAAGAAAAGACTGAGTGAAAGACATAACATAACAAGTGAGGAAAATAATAAAAACACCCCCTAAGGGGTAAACAGATCGGCACTAGGCCCCAAACATGGCTTACAGCCCAAATCATATCAAAATATATCAATACTATTAAGTATAGGCTTAAAAATCGGTTTCGCAACTCAATAGCTACCTAAATAGGGAATATATTTCCAAAGTTCCAATCTTTGCATTCCAAAATCCGTGAAAGGATGTAAAGTCCGGGGTTTCACACCCTCTGGATAGGATTTAAAGACATTACTTACCTCCAACTAGCCCGAAAACTATTCTGCAATACGCTTGCCTCTCGAATCAACTTCCGAATGCTCAAAATCTACCAAGTTCAGATTTTTATCATCAAATTATGCTTAAGGAGTGAATTCCAATTGAAAAGTACCAATTCTAGCACAAAACTCGAAATTTGCTAAAACCCGATCCCCGCGCCTGCATCTCAGAACTCGACAAATTTTATACCAAAATGTTCTTCATCATCTCATGAGTCCGTACATATAAAGAATGCTAAAATAGGAGTTCGTTTGACCCCTCAAATCGTTCCCTAAAGGTATCATAATCTCAAGCCCTAATTTTACCTTTTTCTACTGATTTTCATGAATTAAACACTGGTATTATGTTCCTTAATCATCTATAATCGAGTTTTATAGTCCAAAATACTTACCTCTATGAAGAACACTGATTTTTCCTCTTCAAGATCGCCTCAAAAGCTTCTTCCCGTTCAAAAATGGTGTTAAAATAGGTTAAGGTCGCAGAAAGGTTTAATTAATACTGCCCGGTTATTACTCTCCGCGATCGCGGTCATCAGGCCGCGTTCGCACAGACCAAATGCCCTTTGCCCTTCACGATCGCTGTCAAGGTGTCGCGTTCGCACAAACCACTCTCTTTATCCCTTCGCGATCGCATCCCCAGGTCCGCGATCGCATAGTACAAACGGACCTGGGCCCCTCTGATGGTCTATCCTTACGCGATCGCACCTCTCTAGACGCGTCCGCACTGACCAGCCCCGCTACTCACCGCATTTGCACCTGCCCAAACGCGAACGCACAGAACAAACTACCTCAGCTCCCCACTTCCCCTATGTGAACGCGGGCCCTCCTCCGCGAACGCATAGGGTAAAATCCCTATGCAAAAACACCAGCAAAACAACCTTATTGTTAAGTCTAATTGAGTCCGTTAAGCACCCGAAATCAATCCCGAGCCCCTCGGGACCTCAACCAAATATACCAACACGTCACATATGATCATTCAAACTTGGTTGCACTCTCAAAACACCAAAACTAACATCAAAACACCAAAATCACATCGGATTCAAGCCTAAGAACTTTCAAATTTCTAAAATTCACCAACGATGCCAAGCTATCCAAAACAACTCCGATTGACCTGAAATTTTGCAGACATATCCAAAATGATATTACGAACCTGTTCCAACTTCCGAAATTCCATTCCGACCCCGATAGCCTATTTTCCACTGTCGACCAGAAATCACCAAAAACTAACTTTCGCCAATTCAAGCATAATTCTACACCGGACATCACAAAAATATTCCGAACACACTCCAAAGTCCTAAATAACCTAACGAAGCTATCCAAGCCATAAAATCTGCATTCCGAGGTTGTTTACTAATAAGTCAACTCTTAGTTGACTTTTCCAACTTTAAGGCTATTTTTAAGGACTAAGTGGCTAAACTCTCACTACAACCATTTTGATTTCAAGCCTACCAACTCTAACACATCATAAACAGTATAACCAACCTATGACAAGTCAATAACAGTAATTATAGTATAAATTCTATGGAACGACCGACCGGATCGTTACACCGGGCAAGAAGACTAAGGTGAAGGGCCTATTAAAAAGAGAATTGATGCTGCAAAAAAGGTATGAGTATTATTGAGTAAAACGTCTGCTTATCCTCATCTCCCTTATAGAGTGTCTGTATCCTCTCATCCACATTCTTAGTCTAAGCTTCTCATCCCTTCTTCTTTATCCTTTGTATTTCAATTCAGTCATTTTTTATTTCATTATTCGACAGTAGTTCTTATATTTTGAGCTGAGTTGTAATCTCATTTCTCTGTTAAAGTAATAGAAAATGGTGTTTGTGAGTTTAACTGTTACAGTTAGCTACTGGTTTATTTAGGATCATTACATTGGTGCTTTCATTGATTCCTACTCCATGTATTCCCGTAGTCTTTCCTTGCTACTTCAAATGCATGCCAATTACTCGAGTATGTCTAAGCAACTACACAAAATCCAGTGTTGTCTTTCCCGTATGTCTAGGGGTTCGCCACCAACAGATATGCAGGATTCGGTAGTAGCATATGCATCGGACAGTGCTCATACGGTCTTTATCAGAGAGATGGATTCTGCTTTGGTAGATGAAAACTCAAACCCTATGGATAATTCCGAAGTACTTACTGAGCTGGTAAATCCGAGCGGTAATTCTTTGAACTCTATTCAATTCCCTACCGTAATGGCTTCATTAGGTTGCCTTGGGACTTTGAGTACCCAACTGGAAACCAAATATGATGTGGAGGAAAATTAAAAAGTCTATTGCATGCAAGGTGTTCACTGAAATACCTGTTAGGGAAATTGACATGGAAGTTGAATTATCAGTGGAGTATGATTTACTAAAGCCTGAAAATCAGGTGTTCGACGAAATGTTTCACACAGTTTCTGTTGTTAAATGTGAGTCCATTGACCTTGTCAAGCCTAATGAAATCTTGCTAGCACTGCCTTGTATATTTTCAGCTTGTAGTCATGACCAACTTATTGGCAGAGGTACATTTGCTCTTAAATGAACTCGATCATGCTACACTCTTGCATCGATTTCCACCTAATCAATTCAGATTAGATTTTTCGTTTGATCCCGGTTCTAGCTTATTTACCTCATTTTTTTGACGTTGCAAGATATTGTTCAACCGTGGTTGTGAATGATTTCAAGGAGATCATTAGAATCTTAGAGTATGATGTTGGTTCCACCTCCAATGATCGATGAATTTTGACACCTTTTCCATTTGATCCCGAAGCGAAGTTGTTCATTGTAAACCCTGGTGGATACCTTCATGTTCCTCAATTACAACCTGGGTCATCTGCACACACACTTTTACTTGGGAAGCTTTACACATTTCAGCTTTTCAGGGCATGGCCCAACATTCTGAAGTTGGGATGTGATGTACATTTAGTTTTTTTCACAAATTATAGATGCATGTCGCGATATACGAATTGTTCTAGAGGGATTGAACGAGGTGGTAAAATTTGTAATCTCAAGTAATGGCATGCGTTTGGTCAGTAATGCATGTGTCGTTGCGTTTGTGGCTAGTGATAATGGTGTTCTTGATATTTCTCTAGCAAGAAAATCGGTGTCCAGATTTATACTAGTTCACAAGAGATTAGACCTTGAAGTAGCTGAAAATGTGATGACAAGAATAACTGATGTTTACAATGCAAGTCCCGCTAGTATCGACTGCAAAAGTAAACGAGTTTCTATATTTTGGGACATGCTTGAACATGGTCCATCATAATTCAATTTCCATGGGTTGATGCTACAAAAATGTTTGAACCACCATTTAAATGTAGTTGCAAATGTCGGACCAAGGTTTCTAACTGCAACTGAGATTGCATACTCTTTTGAGGAGATAAAGCTGGTATGCAGTAACGATTCTCACTGCATGGCTTATGAAATTATCGATTATTTACTTAGAGGTGATATTATCCTTACTAATGATAGTAGTGAGTGACAATTGGGAGTGACTTTCAATCTTGTCAAACTTATTATCCCTACAACACTATGTGGTTCAATGCTTAGAGAAGATGCATCAACTGAATCATCTTCATTGAGTTTGAATTTCTGGAAAATTAGATTCATACATGTACATATTCTTGGGAGTAGTTATATATCAAATATCCGCCAGGCTGCTTTAAATGATTTCTTCATCTCCAATATGTCGTTGATGATGATGGAAGATGCTATGATCCTTTGTGGACAACAAGCTCTATTAAAGAACCCTGAGATCATTCTGCTTATTGAGTCCACCACTGCTCTTGTTGCTGATTTGCATAGAAGTGTCCAGGAAGCTCAAGTCATGTATGACCCTTTCCATGGCAAAATGCTAGCTTGCTGCCTTATGATTTGTGCTGACATTTTGCCAAAGGTTGTCAATGTTGCATCGTCCACCATCTCATGTCACTTTGGCATAGTGATGATAGATCACATCTTCTCTTATCATATAGACTACCTTTGTATAGATACAATTGGTGGAACAAGTGCTACTAATATTGTTTTTAACGCGAACCTTGAGGACAAGGTTCTTATTGAGGACATGGGTATTGTTATGAACGAAATTGGCCAAAAGACAGACCAGTTTGGAATATTAGAAAACTTTATGTGGGACCCAGGCAAGAAGACTAAGGTGAAGGGCCTATTAAAAAGAGAATTGATGCTGCAAAAAGGGTAGGCATATTGTTGAGTAAAACGTTTGCTTCTCCTCATCTCCCTTCTAGAGTATATGTATCCTCTCATCTCAATTCTTAGTCTGAGCTTCTCATCTCTTCTTCTCTATCCTTTATATTTCAATTCAGTCATTTTTTATTTCATTATTTGACAGTAGTTCTTATATTTTAAGCTGAGTTGTAATCTCATTTCTCTGTTAAAGTAATAGAAAATGACGTTTGTGAGTTTTAACTGTTACAGTTAGCTACTGGTTTATTTGGGATCATTATAGGTACACTACTTGCTCCGCCGATGACGCTACTAGCTCCGCAAGTAACTGCATTGAGTTGCGGTGGCTTCTTACCGGCGGCGGGAAGTTGAAATGGTGGTGAAAGGCGGGGAGTGCAAATGCCGAAGCTTAGGTGTGTTAAAGCCTCCATTGTTAGTGGAGCTATACGGCTTGCAAACTTGAAAGTGTGCTCATACTTTGATTTGTTTCAGATATTTTTTCCTATGGGCCGATTATTTTAATTTGGGCTTTCTTTATGGGCTTGGAAACTGGATCTTATGGCTGGATAGGCCCATCACGTTAAAACTTTTATGGGATTGTCATACAAATAGCCGGTTAGATCTAATGTTTATATATACATTAGATATTGATTATATACAGTTATATATATTATATCTTCACCAACTATTTTTAGTTTAAGAGATTAGGTGATCGGTTATTTGGATTATTTCTTCATCTTTTATTGATATATATATATATATATATATATATATATATATATTATATATACTTTTTGGCTAGCGAATGTAACCGGTCATTTTATATTTTGTCCCAACTGTGTGATGGACTTTACCAAACACTAGTATATTAATCCAAAAGAAAAAATGATAGAGAATTGTGTGATATACTTTATTCGTAATTATTAAATGGTTTATTTTGGAGGGTTAATTAGGCTTGCAATTTTAAATTCTAAGATATATTGGACGTGTTTGGTATGGAGAAAAATATTTCGTGAAACTATTTTGTCGTGGAAAATATTTTATCTTAAGTGACATATATAATTAATATATGTGACAAGTACAGTATGATGGTAATGTTTTCGATGTTATTTTTAATACTTAAGATTAACAGTAATAATATCACTAAGTGAAGGTAGTCGTTTTTTTTTCAATCAATTGGAAAAAAAAAATCAAATGTAAACGGACATTATAAAACGATTTTATCATTTTGAAAATAGTTTCTAAAAAAAAAGAACATCTTATTTTGTATTAAAAACAACCCATTGCAAAAGTTTAGACAATAAATAATAGTAGTCCTTATCTAAGTATTTTCTTTCGCTTCCACAAAAAAGTTCCTCTTAAATTTATTATTGCTTGCATTCAGAAAAAAGGATGGAGTAGAGTCAGGGGCGTACGCAAGACCTTTTGTAAGTGGTGTCGAAATTTAAAGTGATAAAAAAATTACTATAATAAATATGGGATATAAGAAATAGAGATGAGAAACACCACCAAATCATGTCACTTAAAAATTACAAGTTATAGATACGGTTCACGAAGAGGACACAGTTCCATCTTTTTTTAAACAAAAGAGGTTTCAAAGAAAAAAAAATGCAAAGAAAACACGTACAAAGTATGCGAACCGCAGACCTCAACGTTGCAAGAGAGACGCTATACCATCAAACTAGATACTATCTTTTGTTCAGCAGTGCCATATGATTTATATCTATACCTTTTGCACAATATTCATATGAGTAATAACTAAAGTTTTCCGGGAAAGCGGTGTCGGATGACACCACTTGGGCTAGGGTGCATCTGCCCCTGAGTAGAGCTTTAGAAGTTACTTCCTTTGTTCCTTTTACTTTTTCAATATTCTAAAAATAGATTTTCACTTTTATTTATCACTTTTAGCATATCAAGAGAAAATAATTTTTTTTTCTGTTATACCCACAATATTAATTACTCATTTCAAACCATTTTTCTCAAATCTATTAAAATTATGTATAAAGTAATATGAGTATCAAGGTAAATTACGCACTTATTTATTATTTATTAAGTGTTGTGCAAAATTCATAATGATCAAGTAAAAGTGAACGGCGGCCGTACTTACAATGTCGGACCAGTTCTACAACTCCATTTGACAAACACAAAAAACCAGATGGCATGGAACATATCGCCATTGACAAAACTTGAAGCCAATTTCAATCTAACATTCTGCAAATACAACAAGAAAAAGGAAAAACTTAATTTCCTTTTATGAAGGAAAATCTCACTGTACTTTTATCATAATGCTTTTGCAAAGCTTAATTATGTCGTGCCCAATTTTGCGCACCTTTTCTAAATGTTTTAATTTGTGTTCTGTTTCCGGTCAAATTTTCCCTTAGATAAATAATGAATTCATTAATACAGAAAAAACGAACAAGTAGCAACTAGCAAGTGTTCATAAAATCACTAGAGATTGCAGTTTTTGTATTGCTAATCTTCCTAATTAGTGGATTGTCCCATTAATTAGCATCACTATCTCTCTTATCAAGTGTCTTTGTACGTTACACCTGGTCGTATAAGTAATACCGTCATAAATATACTTAGGCTCGTTTGTTACGTGGATTAAATTATTTCGGAATTATAATTCTGGAATTATACTACATAAGAGATGAGATAAAATGATCCCACATTTGATGGGATAAGTGGAACAAGATGAAATATCCTGAATTAAGTATAGGATTAAATTTATACCTTATTTGGTTGGAGTCGTGGAACAGTTCAGAGATAAGAAGAAGGACCTGCACATGGTGTTTATTGACTTGGAGATGGCGTATGACAAGGTCCCTAGGGAGGTGTTGTGGAGATGTCTGGAGGCAAAGGGCATGCCGGAAGCCTACATCAGAGCGATCAAGGACATGTACGATGGAGCAAAGACTAAGGTTAGGACGGTGAGAGGCGACTCGGAGCATTTTCCGGTGGTTATGGGGCTTCATCAAGGATCTGCGCTTAGCCCATTCCTATTTGCCTTGGTGACGGATGCACTGACACACAATATTCAAAGGGATGTGCCATGGTGTATGTTATTTGCTGATGACATAGTTCTGATCGACGAGACGAGAGTCGGTGTTAAAGAGAGGCTGGAGGTCTGGAGGCAGACCCTCGAGTCCAAGGGTTTTAGATTAAGCAGGCCTAAGACAGAGTACTTGGAGTGCAAGTTTAGCGCAGAGTCGAGTGAAGTAGGCAGGGACGTGGAGCTTGGATCTCAAGCCATCCCCAAGAGGGACAACTTCAAGTACCTCGGGTCGGTGATTCAGGGGGGCGGAGAGATCGGCGAGGACGTCACTCATCGGGGCGGGTTAGATGAAATGGAGGCTTGCATCAAGAGCCTTGTGTGACAAGAAAGAGCCACCGAAACTCAAGGGTAAGTTTTATAGAGTTGTGGTTAGACCGACCATGTTGTATGGCGCGGAGTGCTGGCTGGTTAAGAACTCTCATATCCAGAGGATGAAAGTAGCGGAGATGAGAATGCTCAGGTGGATGTGCGGGCACACTATGATAGATAGGATTAGGAATGAAGATATTCGGGCGAAGGTGGGCGTGGCCCCGGTGGATGAGAAGATTACGGGAAGCGAGGCTCAGATGGTTCGGGCACGTGCGGAGGAGGAGCCTTGATGCCCCGGTGAGGAGGTGTGAGCGGCTGGCGGTGGTGGGTTGGAGAAGAGGTAGAGGGCGGCCTAAGAAGTATTGGGGAGAGGTGATTAGGCAGGACATGGCAAGACTGCGGATTACCGAGGATATGGCACTGGATAGGCATGTCTGGAGGTCAAGCATCAGGGTTGTAGGATAGGGGGTTCTAGAGCTTTTCTTATTGCATTACCGGGGTGAGGAGGGGTTGGATAGGGTTTACCATAGATGGCTTGCAAATTTTATTGAGCTCCCGGACGGTAGTTTCTGGCTAATATCATTGCATGTCATTTGTTTTATGATTTCCATGCTTAGGTTACTATGTCTACGATTTCTGCTGGAGTTACTAATGAATTGTCTTTTCTTTTCTTGTTTTCCTGTGCTGAGGGTCGATTGGAAACAACCTCTCTGCCCTTTCGAGGTAGGGGTAAGGTCTGCGTACGCATTACCCTCCCCAGACCCCATTGAGTGGGACTATACTGAATAGTTGTTGTTGTTTGTCGGAGTCGGGATAAATTATTCCGCGTACCAAATGATAAGGTGTACACTTTTATTGGTCCATAATGGACTTACCCTAAAAAAAAACGAAATAAAGTACCTATTTTATTATAATACCCATGATAATGATAATATTTCAAAAGGTCTTAAAAAATGATTTGGGGCTAATGAATAGTTAATGATAAGGATAAAAGAAGATTTTTTTGAACTTTCTCTTGATTTGTTAAAAAAATATTTTTAATATAATGAACAAATAAAAATAAAAATATTTGTATAGTATTGTATTGTACTGTATCGATTGATGAATATAATGTTTGGATAGATTGTATCGTTTGCCGTTGTTTCTTGATATCATGCACCAGCAATATGAAGAATAAATTTATAACATTATAAAGAAAAATTATGATACGGAGTAAATTTATTATATAAAAAGGTAGGATAAATGATAAAATAAAATTGTTTAATAATAGTGAAGGGTGATGAGAGAAAAAGACAAGATAACGACGCAACCACACCAAATTGGTCGTTACATAAAGTGATATATTTCGTCGTTACGTAATGACGGATTTAACGATACAATACAATAAAATTTAAGTAACAACCAAAAGAAACATTGTATTTAAAGTAACAATACGATATAATATAGGTAACGACCATCCAAACAAGCTGTTGTTATGTGGAGATTAATTACTTAGAGCGCTAATTTGTATTTAGTTACTCCCATCCGTTAATTACTAGCTGATACGCGTATTCTTATTCCATACTTTATCATGCATAAAGTGCTACATCAATACATAACTTATACAAAATATGAATTCAATATCAATAAGACAAACCAAACACTGCACTAACTTATGCTATGATTATATTTTCTTGTGCATCCGACTAAACATGGTATTACTTATAGAAAATTCTATGTGGGCATCATTTTTGTTAGTGTGTCAAACCAAATGACCCCAGTTGACTAGAGAAAACAGGGAAAATAACAATAGTAATATATTCGGTATGATCTCATAAGTAAGCTATGGACTAGAGAGGACCGAGAATGCTATTATTATTATTATTATTATTATTGTGATTTGATTTATTCGAATTGATTAACTATTTCGAGAATAGTATATATGACATCAATTTATTTATATCTTTATTCTAGTAAATACATCAATAGATACTACTACTTCATCCCCTATCTACATTAAACCAACTAAAAATCCCATATCATAAGCATAGGAAGAATTGAGTGGGTAATAGTGAAAAGTGGTCCAAGAATTAACCATAGGTGATGGAGTTGAAAAAAGCAATGAGAAAAGAGTAATTGGACACAAAGATGCCCCCCTCCTATTCATGATATTGATTCCTAAAATGAAAAGAAAAAATACCTTTTTTAATTATTTATTAATCAATCAATCCCAACTTTAAAGAACAATAATAAGCAATCAGGCTAAAGGAGTGAACTTGGGCTTTAATGGGACTGGACAACATTTGTTGAGTTGTTTTCCCTAACGTGACATTCAACAAGAAAAACACAAAGAATCCAGTCGCATTTAATCATTGCCTATGCCCCTTTTACCTCATCCCCATATTGTCAATGGATGAAGGAATAACCCAGTTTTGTCAAAAGCCGCAGAAAGGCGTGACCCTCTTCTTTTCATGCTCTTGAACACTCCCACTTTTCTATGCTAATAATAATAATCTCTCCATTTCATTATTAATTGGATCTATTTAATTGGACGCAAAGTATAAAAAGAAAGACAAACTTGTAAGAATATGTAGTCTTAGAAAAGAAAATATTATCATATAAAATAAAATAGTACGAGCGAATGATATCTATTAGGTGTGTGAACAAAGTTTTACATTGATAATTGAAAAAATTGGGAACATATATATAAGGGGTAAAGATCTCTTAATGATGTGAGGTCTTTTGGAGAAAAACGTGCGCGTTTGGCCCAAAGCAAACTACCATGTAAGAGTATTTTGGAGCTGGTTTAGTCTAACAACTGGTATCTGAGCCTAGGTTCAACAGAACGAACATGGTGATGTAAATTGATGGTGCGGGGCCGATTTGCTTACCCTTACGAGCTCGGAGACGCACACACAAAAAGAAGCGAGTTGTGGGCTTCGGGTGCCATAAATACACTAATGATGTGGGTGGTGCACAGTGAATCTCGAAAATTGAGCTGTGGATTGTGATAATGGCCACGCGAAACTAGTTCAAGGGAAAGACCTATGGATCGTGGTAGTGAGTCACGTGAACTTAGTTCAAAGATGAGATTGTTGAGTGTGCAAACTAAATTCGTAACTGAAAAAATATAATGGATAGAAATCTTTTAAAAATGTGGGTGCTTTTGAGAAAAAATCGTAGGAGCTTACCCAATCCAAACAATATCACACTATATAAAAGTATCCTAGGGCTAGTTTAAGCCAACATCGTTTGGAAAATACAAATATTACATTGATGAAACTCAGACCTTTAGTTGATGACTTCGAAGAATTTAGTACCGTCTTTGGTCTTAAATATTTCAAAAATATTTGACGTTTTAGAAAAACACTAAATTATTTACCACTCTATATTTCTGACCGCCGATTCCAATCAAATTAGTGGGATGTTAATTTCGTGGATATCGTTTTAGTAGGATAAAAGTAATTTATACAAATATTCTTAGGATTAAAGACTCCATTTATAATCTGTACTCAAAAGATTGGAATCCGAATCCTTTGATTATGGATATAGTCTTCAATTACCTTGTTATCTTTTTGTTGTTAATGTGTTCTTTTTTTTGTATGGCTTCTATATTTTCGTATTTCTTTAAAAAAATGTTGTGATTATATTTTTATTGAGTAAAAGGTTTATTGAAAATAATTTTTTTGCCTCCATAAGGTGGGGTAAGGTCCGCATACATAATATCTCCCCGTACCCCAATAATGAATTACTCTAAGGACTGGATTGGTACGAGGGATAATGGATGATTAATTCTGGAATTTAATTAAAGTTGAGTTTACCCATATTTGGTTAAGATAAAATCGCGTCATATTAATTCTAGGATTGTAGTATTTTTCTTATCCCTATGGGAGGTTAGGATAACAATCACGGAATAACTAATCTCAAAATAATTAATCATGAGATAACAAGCTTCCGGACCAAACAAACCCTTACTATATTATTGTTTTTGTTTTTGGTAAGAGGGGAAATTTGCAACCGGTACAGCCTCTGCTCTTCGGATGAGTACTCTATAGTGAGTACTTTGTGCACGTTAGGTAAATCCCACTGTGTGATAGCCTACAAACCACGCATGGGATGAAACTGCACTAGACAAGCCTTGTGTGACAGGCTCCATCCAGAAGGAATTGAGGGGTTATCGATCACAAGTCATCCGTATGAATGACCGCCTCCAAACAACTGGGTAACCCAGAAGGGTTTACTATATTATTGTTGTTGATTATGCTAGCGTGTGGTCATAGATTCTCAAATTTGTTTTGAAAAATCTGATTGAGATAAAGTTTGGTTTGAAGATGGAAATATGTTTGGACATCAGTTGTCAAAACATATTTCACCTTTTTTCTTTTGAAAAATATGAAACATGATTTATACCACAAGTTTTAAAAACTATCATAAATACCCAACATTATCATTATTAATAACATTTATCTTATTATCCCAAACCATATTACTGAACATAAATAAATTTGGTACAAAATTATCATTGTTATATTGAACTACACGATACATTATCAGATGACGAAAAGACGAAGCAATATTGTTACAAAATAATACATGGCGGACTCTTTTATAAAATATAAAAGTTTGAGATAATTTTTATAAAATATAATAGTGATATCTTGGCTCAAATTTGAATTTGGAATTTGCTAGAATATAAAAATAATTTATGACCAAATATGTAGTTGCTAAATAAAATCCAAATTTATTTTGTGATAGTAAGTAAATATAAACAATCTCAATTCTCATCAATTCACCCTATTCCTACTGTTGCAAATAAAAACAACTTTCCTGGGAAGAAGGAAAAGGCCAAAGGGGGAAACGGACCAACAGAAAGTAAAAAAAGAAATTAAAAAAAAGAAAAACGAAAAACCAACAAAGCTACAGTGCACAGCGCAACACATGGCGTTAGTCTTGTCAGTATTGCTTCTTCTTCTTCTCTTTGTTCTGAAACAACAATTTTTACGCTCCTCTCTTCCCCACTCCCAAAACATACTCCACTAACAGCAGCTGCAACGCCACCTTCATTCTTCTCTCATGTCAACGGCTACTTTTCTTCTCTCTCCGCCGTTAATGGTGGCAGCAGCCGCATTTACATATACATTGCTATGTACCAGTTTCTTTTCCATGGCGTTGGCAGATAATGTAACGGAAACAGAAATGGCGGCGTTAATGTCATTCAAAAGGAATTTAGAAGACCCACTTGGTGCATTAGACGGTTGGGATATTTCAACGCCGTTAGCGCCTTGTGATTGGCGTGGTATTCTTTGTGACGGAGGTAGAGTTCGTGAACTCCGCTTACCTGGACTACAACTCAGTGGCCGGTTAACTGACCAGCTTGCTAACTTACGCCAGTTGCGTAGGTTAAGCCTTCACTCTAACAATCTTAATAGCTCTATCCCACGCTCTTTAGCTCAATGTGCTTTGTTACGCGCCGTTTACTTACATTATAACTCTTTCTCCGGCGAACTCCCGCCGGCGATTTCCAACCTCACTAATCTTCAAGTCTTAAACCTAGCTCACAATTTTCTCTCCGGCCATATCTCCGGTAATGTCCCCGCCAGTCTCCGGTTCCTCGATTTTTCTTCTAATCTCTTCTCCGGCGTCATTCCGGCTAACTTCTCCGCCGGTTCTCAGCTCGAGCTCTTAAACTTGTCGTTTAACCGTTTCTCCGGTGAGATACCGGCGAGTATCGGAGCTTTACAGCAGTTACAGTATCTCTGGCTTGATTCTAATCAACTTTACGGGACTATACCTTCAGCAATAGCCAACGTCTCATCATTAATACACTTAAGCACTGGTAATAATAATCTGCAGGGATTAATCCCGGCTACTATCGGTTCACTTTCGAGTTTACAAGTAATTTCGCTGTCGCGAAATCAACTGTCTGGGGTGGTCCCTGCTTCATTTTTCTGTAATGGATCATCAGTCAATGCTCCTCATGCTATTAGGATCATTGAGTTGGATTTTAATGCACTCACGGGTTTAACTAAACCCGCGAACGCAACGTGTTTAAGTGCTTTAGAGGTCTTGAGCCTTCACGGGAATCACATTAATGGTGTTTTTCCTGATTGGTTGATGCGTTTTTTGTCATTGAAGGTTCTTGATTTGTCTGGAAATGCAGTTACTGGAACTTTGCCTAATACTATAGGGAATCTGAAGTCTCTTGAGGAGCTTAGATTGGCTAACAATACCTTAACTGGTGAAGTTCCTGAGAGTATAATGAATCTTGCTTCATTGGGGGTGCTTGATCTCGGTGGGAATCGGTTTTCTGGTTTGATTCCACAGTTCTTGGGTAATTTGACAAGCTTGAGAATGTTGTCTCTTAGTGGGAATAGTTTTTCTGGGCTGATTCCAGCCAGTTTGGGAAGTCTTTATCAGCTAGAGTTTTTGGATTTGAGCATGAATAAGTTGAATGGTAGTTTGTCTCAAAACCTTGTGCTGCTTAGCAATTTGACTACTTTGAATTTGTCTAGTAACAGGTTTTCTGGTGAAATTTTTAGGGGAATTGGTAGCATGCATGGGTTAGAGGTTTTAAATGTTAGTAATTGTGGGTTTTCGGGGAACATTCCGGGAAGTATTGGGAGCTTGTTGAGGCTGACAACTCTTGATATGAGCAAGCAAAACTTATCTGGTGAATTTCCCTTTGAGATATTTGGGCTGCCAAGTCTAAGAGTTGTGGCTTTACAAGAGAACATGTTAACTGGGGATGTTCTTGAGGGTTTTAGCAGTTTATCTGGTTTGGAATATTTGAATCTGTCATCTAATGCCTTTTCTGGGCAGATCCCTAAGACATATGGGTTCCTTACATCCTTGGAAGTGCTTTCTATGTCGAATAGTGGTATTAATGGCTCGATTCCAGCTGAATTGGGCAACTGTTCTGGCCTTCGAGTGCTTGAGCTTCGAGGGAATCATTTAAAAGGTCAAATTCCGGAGGATTTCTCACGTTTATCTCGTCTAACAAAGCTTGATTTGAGTGAGAATGGACTAATGGGGGAAATCCCGGGAAACATATCTAATTGCTTGTCTTTGGATACTCTCTTGTTGGATTCGAACCACATCTCGGGCCACATACCTGAGTCATTGTCAAGATTATCAAACTTGGAAATGCTGGATCTTTCTTCAAATAATTTGAATGGATCAATTCCTTCAAATCTGTCTCTAATTTCCAGCCTGAAGTACTTGAATGTTTCCCATAATCATCTCGACGGTAAGATTCCAGAGGCATTGGGTTCACGGTTCAATGACCCTTCTTTGTTTGCTGCAAATAAAGATTTGTGTGGAAAGCCATTAACGGAGTGCAATAAGCGCAAGAGGAGAAGAAAGAAGCTGATTTTGTTTGTTGTATTGGCTGCAGTAGGGGCTTTTCTAGTGGCTGTATGTTGTTGTGGGTACATCTACGGTCTTATCCTTTGGCACAAGAGGTTAAGAGGAGGTGCATCTGAAGGGAAGAAGCGAAGCCCAGGTCGTGCAAGCTCAGGAGGAGAAGGGGGTCGTGGAAGTGGGGAGAATGGCGGTCCAAAGCTTGTTATGTTCAACAACAAGATCACTTATGCAGAGACTTTGGAAGCAACGAGACAATTTGATGAGGAAAATGTGTTAAGCCGTGGAAAGTATGGCCTAGTATTCAAAGCCACTTACGCAGATGGAATGGTTTTGGCTGTCCGTCGCCTTCCTGATGCATCAATTGAAGTGAACACATTCCGCAAAGAAGCTGAATCCCTTGGCAAGGTAAAACACCGGAATTTAACTGTTGTTCGTGGGTATTACGCAGGACCACCACCTGATGTCCGGCTTGTTGTATACGACTACATGCCTAATGGAAATCTTGCCACACTTTTACAAGAAGCATCACATCAGGATGGCCATGTACTCAATTGGCCAATGCGCCACTTGATCGCTCTTGGCATTGCTCGTGGCTTAGCTTACCTTCATTCAGTTACAGTGGTTCATGGGGATGTAAAGCCACAAAATGTATTGTTCGATGCTGATTTTGAAGCTCATCTTTCTGATTTTGGTTTAGATAAACTAAGCGTAGTAGCAACACCTGTAGAGGCTTCGACATCATCCACCCCAGTCGGAACACTAGGCTACATAGCACCTGAAGTGACATTAACTGGAATACCTACAAAAGAAGCTGATGTATACAGTTACGGAATCGTACTATTAGAGATACTAACAGGAAGAAAACCAGTAATGTTCAACGGGGACGAGGACATTGTCAAGTGGGTGAAGAGACAACTACAAAGAGGCCAAATTTCAGAACTGCTCGAGCCGGGGTTGCTTGAATTGGACCCTGAATCATCAGAATGGGAAGAGTTTTTGTTAGGAGTAAAAGTTGGTTTGCTTTGCACAATGCCTGATCCTTTAGAAAGACCATCAATGACTGATGTTGTATTCATGCTTGAAGGTTGCAGAGTTGGTCCTGATATTCCTTCTTCAGCTGATCCTACCACTCTTCCTTCACCAATGTGATGAAAATTCAAATTCTTTTTGCCAACTAAAGGAAACTTCAAGATCCAATGAATCAATTTCAAGAAAATTTCCTTCATTTCCTTAGTTCAATGTTCATGTATCTCTTCAATGATTATTCATTGTCATTAAGTTTGTTCTTTTAAGAAAAACAAAAGTTTGTACATTGTTCATTTTAGAGTGGTTAATTAATCATGTGGATGTATTAATTAAACTTCACTTCACTTCCTCAAGGGCTTTTGCAATTGTTTGATCCTTTTGTGTTTACAAATAAAAACCTCAACAGCTTATACTTAAGCAGGAGCAAATGTATCATTCATTAGGCACATGTTTATGCTGCTCAAATTGATTATAATAAAATGTGTGAATCAGATTTAAAAAGACAGCCCGGTGCACTAAGCTCTCGCTATGCGCAATCTCCGGGGAAGGGCCGGACTACAAGGGGCTGTTTCCGTGGCTCAAACAAGTGACCTCTTGGTCACATGACAGTAACTTTACCACACCTTCAAATTAAAAGATGATGGATAATGTTATTGACCAACGTAATTGAAATCTTGTAGTAAATAACTTCTGTTAGAGCGTTTAGCATGAAGATATAATTATCTTTTTTACTGAATTTTTTTGAATTTGTATTAATATCACCGACCACTTAGCGTAACTGGTAAAGTTGCTGCCATGTGACCAGGAGGTCACGGGTTCGAGCCGTGGAAACAATTTCTTGTAGAAATGTAGGGTAAGGCTGCTTACGAAGACCCTTGTGGTCCGGCCCTTCCCCGTACCCCGCGCATAGCGGGAGCTTAGTGCACTGAGCTGCCCTTTATCACCAACCATTACTAGTTGGTAGAGTTGCAATATTAGCTACGATTTCGAATGAATCTAGTATTTGTATTAGAAAATCTATTAAAATGTATAATTTTTTAATAGCGAACTCAATAACTAAAACGTGCTACGATTAAGCAAGTTTAGAACCCATAAATTTCAAATCATGGCTCCATCTCCGTCAATAATCCTAAGGTTTGTCTAAGGTCCATGTTTTTTTATCTCTTTCAAACTTGCTCGACTTTTATTTTTATTTTATACCAAATTATTAGTGCGCCCTTGAGCCGAAGGTCTTCGGAAGCTTCTACCTCTACGAGGTAGGAGTAAGGTTTGCATATACACAACTCTCCTCATACCCCACTCATGATATTATAACGGGTATGTTGTTATAGTTGTTTGTTATACCAAATTATTACTCCCTCTGTTCCAATTTATGTAAATCTATTTCCTTTTTGGTCTGTTCCAAAAAGAATGACCCATTTCTAAATTTGGAAACAATTTAACTTAAACTTCAAATTCTACCCTTAATGAGAAGTTTTTATAACCACATAAATACTCTGACCCTCTTTTGACTTGTTTAGGCCACAAATCCCAAAAGTTTCATTTTTTCTTAAACTTCGTGTCCACTCAAACATATTCACAAAAATTGAAACGGGGGGAGTAGTTTAAGTATTTAAGAAGAAAAATAGAGTAATGTAATTAATTGGACTCCTAATTATGTTATGTACTCCATCTGGTCCAAAATAAGTAATTTTTTGGCTCTTTTTTTTTGTAGTCCAAAATAAGTAATTTTTTCAGATTTCAAGAATGAATTAATTATTTTTTTTCTACATTGCCCTTGGAGTAAATAGTATTGGAGTATGTGTTAGTAGTATTTATGTGAGATAATAAATATTAATATGATTAATTTCATTGTTAATTAATACTAAATGATGAATTTCATTGTTAATTCATGCTAAATGATGAATTTATTAATCTGCGCAAAAACAGATAAAAAATCACTTATTTTAGACTGGATGGAATGCCTTTTAGATAGTAGTATTACGGATTTGGGGGAAAATGGTAGGACCAATAAATGAATTCCCGCCAAAAGAGTGAGGGATTTAATGAATAGAAATTAGAGAGAATAAAGTACAAGTGGGCAAATATTGAAAAGTAGGAAAATAAGAAAGTAGCCGTTAATGTGACAGTGAAAACTGAAACCAGTCGTCTTTTATTTTTATGGGAAAAGGGAATTTAAAAGGAGTGGGGTCACAGAGTCCCAGGCGTTACGATTCGCGTATTTGTCGTTATTATTTTGGGGAGTAATACTATTATTAATTTATTTATTTGGTGAGTAATGCTACTGCTATTTGGGAATTGGTTGGTCCAAATAGGAAACCACGTCACAATTTAGGGAAATAAGCTACGGCTTTGACCAGTTATGTGGTCCTCTACCGTGTCTTGCATTCTGATAATTAATAACCTTCTATAGATGATAATTAAATAAATATATGATTTAACTTTATAAGTTTTTTTACGCAAGAAAATTTAATTAATATTATTAGCATTATTTATGTTCTCGACGAGTTTTCATACTTTGAAAGCTATCACATTGCTTGTAATTAAAAATATCTTATGTTATATATAGCAAGCTAAAAATAAAGAATTTTTCATATATCTTTTTATGTACTTCTATATTTGAATGTAGATACGTGATATATATATGCATTATTAGCTTTTGATTATAGTGGGAGTATAAGATTAAATTTTATTATATTTTTCTTGTACTTCATTTGTTGGTATCCTTGTGGTCTTGTCCTTCCCTTTACTCTGGGGCCAAAGTGCCCACTTGAGTATTCGTTCACACATGCTTATTTAAGAACACAATAAAAAATATATAAATAATATACATAGTTTAGAGAGAGGAGCATGTGTTCACGTGAACTCCACCCCATCCCATATAGATCCACCCGTGCTTTTAAATATGTAGAACATGTTTTCTTTAAACCAATAATATTAGTATACAATACACTCACACATCCATCTCAACATCCTCATTTAAGCAATTTTTATCTTCGATATGGGAGTTTTTGACTGGCCAATACTCGGCCTCATATAGCATAGTCGGTCCAACCACTACTTTGTAAAACTTACCTTTAAGTCTCAATGGCACATTCTTATAGGATAAGAAGCCGGAAGCAAGCCTCCACTTTATCTACCCCGTTCCGATACGATGTGTGACATCCTCGTTAATCTCCCAATCACACTGAATCACAGACCCCAGTTACTTAAAACTCTCTCTCCTAGGAATAACTTGAGTATCAAGTCTCACATCCACGTCCACTTCCTGGGTAACTCCGCTGAACTTGCACTCCAAATAGTTTGTTTTAGTCTTACTCAACTTGAAACCTTTAGACTCAAAGGTATGCCTCCAGACCTCCAGCCTCTCGTTAATACCACCTCGCGTCTCATCAATCAGAACAATATCATCTGCAAACAACAAACACCAGAGCACCTCTCCGTGGATGTGTCGCGTCAATGCATCTATCGCCACAGAAAATAAAAACGGTTAAGTGATGATCCCTGATGCAACCCCATCTCAACTGGAAAGTACTCCAAGTTTCCTCCTACTATCCTTACCCGTCTTAGCTCCCTGATACATGTCCTAGACCGCTCTAATATAGGCTACATGCACTCTGTTAGCCTCCAAACATCTCCATATGACCTCTCACAAGACTTTATCGTAAGCTTTCTCTAGGTCAATGAAAAACCATATGCAAGTTTGTTTTCATCGCTCTGTATTGCTCCACCAACCTCCTCACAGGATGAATGGATTCCGTAGTCAAGCGTCCCGGCATGAAACCAAACTTGTTGTCGGAAATGGACACACTCATCTTCATTCTCCCTGTTATCGCCCTCACCCAAACTTCATCGTATGACTAAGCAACTTGATACCCCTATAGTTGTTGCAGTTCTGGATATCCCCTTTGTTCTTGTACAACGGAATCATCGTACTCCACCTTCACCCCTTAGGTATCCCCTCCGTCCTAAAAATGATGTTAAACAACCTAGAGAGCCATTCCAAGCCTGCCTTACCGGCGCTCTTCCAGAATTCAACAGGGATCTCGTCTAGTCCGGTCGCTCTACCCCTACTCATTATGTGCATAGCCCCTTCGACCTCCACCACAGTTATGCGTCTACAGTACCCAAAATCATGTTACTGCTCCAAGTACTCTAAATCGCCCAACACAATGCTCCTATCTTCCTCTTCATTCAAGAGTTTATTGAAGTAAGACTGCCATTTTTGCTTGATTTGTTCCTCCTTCAACAAAACTCTACCTTCCTCGTCTTTTATGCACCTCACTTGATCCAGATCCCGGGATTCCTCTCTCTCACTTTGGCCAGCCTGTACAACTTTTTGTCCACGCCTTTGTCTCTGATCTCTTCATATAAACGAACGAACGTTGCGGTCTTAGCCGCAGTAACCGCTAACTTTGCCTCCTTCGTAGCTTTCTCATACCATTCTCTGTTTGCCCTCTTCTCCACCTCGTTCATGCTCTCTACACGCTTCAAATCTGCCATTTTCTTAGCTTCCACCTTCCATTGAAAATCTTTGTTCCACCACCAATCCCCTTTATAGCCACCAGAGAAACCCTTCAAGACCCCTAACACCTCTCTCGCCTCATCTCTAATGCAATTCGCTGTCATAGTCCACATACAACTCACGCCCTCACTACTCTCCTAAGCTACCATAGTGCGCAACTTGGTGGGAAATCTTAAGGAGTGGTGGATTTATTCTGGAGCCACTCGCCATGTTTGTTTTGTTAAAAAAACGTTTGCTACATATGATCCCCTTGGACCCGAAGAGACGCTTTCTATGAGAAATTCTGCAATGGTCAAAATTGAAGGATGTGGGAAGATATTTCTGAAAATGAATTCTGGCAAAGTGGTGACTCTGAACAAAGTCCTTCATGTTCCCGAGATAAGAAAGAACTTAGTCTCTACTAGACTTCTTGTTAAGAACGGGTTTAAGTGTGTCTTTGTATCTGATAAGGTTGTAATAAGTAAGAATGAGATGTTTGTAGGAAAAGGTTACCTCACTGAGGGCCTTTTCAAACTGAATGTAATGGCCGTTGAGAATAATAAAATTTCAGTTCCTTCTTACTTACTTGAGTCAAATGATTTATGGCTACGCGTTTGGGACATGTCAATTATAAAACCTTTCGAAAAATGATAAATTTGGAAGTATTGCCTAAGTTTAAATGCGACAAATCAAAATGTCAAATATGTGTGGAATCTAAAAATGTTAAACATCCTTATAAGGCAATTGAAAGGAATTCAAATCATTTAGACGTAATTCACACAGATATTTGCGACATAAAGTCAATACCATCTCGCGGTGGAAAGAAGTATTTCATAACTTTTATTAACGAAAGTACTCGATATTGCTATGTTTACTTACTTAATAGTAAAGATGAAGCAATAGACGCATTCAAGCAATATAGAAATGAAGTTGAAACGCAACTTAACAAGAAAATCAAAATGATAAGAAGTGATAGGGGCGGTGAATATGAATCTCCTTTTAAAGAAATATGTTTAGATTATTGAATTATTCATCAAACAACGACCCCTTACATGCCCTAATCCAATGGGATTGCAGAAAGAAAGAACCGTTCATTAAAGGAGATAATGAACGCATTGTTGATAACTTCTGGTTTGCCACAGAACTTGTGGGGCGAAGCCATTCTTACGGCTAACCGGATACTAAATCAAGTACCCCATAGCAAAACGCAATCCATTCCATATAAAAAATGGAAAGGAAGGAAGCCCAACTTGAATTGTTTTAAAGTGTGGGGGTGTTTGGTAGAAGTGCAAGTTTCTAAACCTAAAAGGCTAAAAATAGGACCAAAAGTCGTTGATTGTGTTTTCATAGGATATGCGACCAATAGTAAAGCATATCGATTTCTGGTTCATAAATCAGTAAATCCCAACATTCATAATAATACAGTTATAGAATCAGATAATGTTGAGTTCTTTGAAATATATATCCTTATAAAAGGAATGTGAGTCGATTGGTGAAGGATCTAAACGGTCTCGGGAAGAAACAAAAGAAAGTCACGAGGATCCAAGACATAGTAAACGTCAAAGAATGTACTTCATTTGGACCAGATTTTGTGACTTTCTTATTGAAAAATGAGCCTCGAACATTTAGAGAAGCTATGTCTTCTTCGAAATTATTATTTTGGAAAGAGGCAGTCAATAGTGAAGTAGAATCCATATTGAACAACCATACATGAGAATTGGTTGATCTTCCTCCTAGAAATAAACCGTTGAGTTCTAAATGGATTTTTAAGAGAAAAATGAAAGATGATGACACTATTGATAAATATAAGTCAAGACTTGTGGCCAAAAGGTATAGACAACGAGAAGGTATTGACTATTTTGATACATACTCTCCATTTACAAGAATTACGTCCATACTGTTACGCGGCGCCTTCCTGAGATGCTTTGGAAGGGCGACGTAAGGCTAAGCAACCGATGTCAGGGTGGTTGCTGTCCGCCAAATGAAGTCCTCGCCACACGCTAGACTAGATTGTCAGTGCCGTGTGGGAAAACCAATGCCAACAATTGAGAGAACAGTAATGATGTTTGAAATGATGAAAGCTGGATTGCAATAATGAAAGCTATTACAAAATGAA